>JAQGBT010000880.1:0-39703 GCA_034698585.1 Disparrhopalites patrizii | reverse complement strand
GTCGACTCTCGCTATAACAGCACCCTATAAAGCATCAAATTTCGCTTGTTATAGCGAAAAACTGTTGAAGAGTTCAGACATTTCAATGTTAGCAATTGGAGAAAGTTTTTGAGGGGAACATTTTTTGCTGCTGTTATAACGACGGTACTGTTATACAGGGGACTGTTATAGAGAGAGTCGACTGTAATACATATACTTACTCATTAATGTACTTATTATTGTACTTAATTATGATGGACAGATTTCATATGATTATGTATTTGCCGTTTCCAGGAATATTTGATCTGCAAGAGAGAACTTGGTCCATCTATACGCAACCTCCCAGTTCTTCCCAACCCGTGGTCGTTTTACCCCTTTTCTAATATCCACCGAAAAAATTAATCATTTTCATCAATCAACCAGAATTTGTCATTCAGAATTTGTGGAATTGATTCCTGCTAAATAAAAACTGGAATCGTATACAGGTACTTTTGCTATAGAAGAAAACTGAAAAATAAATTTCAAACCGGAAGTAGTACCTTTTTAGAATTTCAAAAATGAATACGTACACATCCGAAATTTTTTCTTACACTACATAAGAGTTAGAAACGGCTAACAATCAATGGCTTTAAATGAGAGCTCATTTCTTGAAATAAAAATTCTGGCAATATCAGTACATATGTCTGCATGTATGTACGTTATGCACATACACATCTATGTTATTACAGAATGACACGAATGCACTCAAGAGTGGCACTCGCATTGAACAAAAAAACACATCTCTCATTAAATTACGCCATAGCCTCGCGGCTGAATACTGCGGATGATTATCTCTGGTATCTCGATATCATATACAAAAATGACACAATAAGCTCCAGTAAGCAGAACATTACAATGTCTGTTTACACAGTGCATTCTTTTGACAGCATCTGTTCTCCGAGCCATTGCGTTTGTATTTTGTATAGCCCGACAATTTTATTAAGTCATCACTTGCCCGAGTACTGCATGCTTCCTACTTCTAGGTATTACAGACAAACTGGTGTAATCCAGATTGCACTGCTCTTTATTTTTGTTTACAAACATAATCAATACATTTTTCTGGTTGTAGACACACGCAACACACTTTTTGCTTTAGCCGTGAGTCTTTCTCGGAATACCTCACTCGAATGGAAAACAAATTGACAAAAATAATTGACATTTCCTCCACCTTTTCCTCATGTGTGCACTGTCACACTTGTGAAACCACATCGGTGTGGGTTTTTCCATGTCAAACTTCCTCACAAACAAATTACTAAATAAATGTGTTTGAATCAATTGTCAAAATGAAATGTGGAGTTTGTATTCTGGCTTGCCAAAGAAATTATTCTTTTCTATATTTTTGTAATTAACACTTGATATAATTATTCTTATCTAATGCTTCCAATCTTTTTCCAAGCCAGAGGAAAACAATAGTGGTGTATTGGGGAATGTTAATAGATATAACAAATTCGAAATTAATAGAAATAACAAAGGCGAAAAAATCACCTTTGTTTAATTCAAGGTTAACTAGTTCATACGCCGGATTATTTATTTTTTATTTCTTGGCCATATAATTTGTGAAGATCCAATATTATACAGGACAGATTTACTGAATGACATCTGGAGAATCCAAGCACATAAGTATACGAATAGAAGCCTTGACAGTAAGACAAACCGGCATCTTTTTAGCATTTGAAAATGAACACTTGTAGATAAATACCAGATATACAATGCACGTGTGCAGGGTGCCATAAAAAGATTTTCCGGTGGCATCGAATATACGCTACAATGCTATAGAAAATGCAAAACAAGTGAAAATATTGTTCTGTGAAATTTTAGTATTGTAATTCCATTTAAAAAAATATTTCAGCATAACCCGTCCACCAATTATAAGTCTACAACATAGTTTCTATGTACATCAATTTTTTCAGCTGAAACCAATTTTGTGCCAACAGTTTGATGAAAACAAAGACCAAAAATATTGTTGAGCAGAAATTGTTGCTTGTAACTGGTCAATTTTAAAATTTTAAGTGAACCTGCTTATTTTCTATAGGAATGCTGCGTAAAGCGTAAGTCTCCCAGCCACAGGAAAATCTTTTTTGTGGAACCCTGTACATACACCAAAACGTTCTACTGGTCTTTTAAAACTCCAGCTCATGTTCCAGATGCAATGCAGAGTGTATCGTATCAGATAACCTTTCTATTAAAATCCTTGCCGTACAGGCAGATAAAAGTTGGGGTCGTGGCCTTGAAACCTCGCAAAAAGTGGACACGATAATTGAAATGAAACAGACGAAAATTGTAACCAGTTTGTGCCCATATCAGAAACAGTTTGACGAAATTTGACCCCACAGATTTGTAGCATCATTCCAGAGAAGATGTCTGATCCTGCTGTTGTTGAACAGGTCCCAGTTTTACATGTCAGAGGAACAAATTACCAAATTGGTCTCGCCATTGTAAGTTCTTTTTAATGAAGTATTTATTTTACATATTTTTCAATGTCCAGTAGAAGTAGGAGTTGGCCCATAAAATTATTATTTGAATTCTTTTTGTGCTATTTACAGGGCAGGACATTCGGCAGCCTCATCCAAACGTATGTGAACGAATGGAAACATTTCCCAAATGTCTTGATCCCCCTTTATGAGAGCGTCGGAGGAAGAAAAATTTATGAGGCGACCCTCGCCACGTGCGAGGAACGCTTTCCTCAGTATGTACGCGAAATGCGGGGAATTTCGGAGGGAGCCAATATTCCATTTGAGAAGGTCAAAATTTAATTTCGAACTTATTCAGATTTCAATTATTTTTGCATTCTATAATCTGGAAAAATGATATTGACCATCCCGGTGTGGTTTTACAGATATTCCTGCTACACATCGACACAATTATAGAGCAGGGCTCCAAGGCCAGTGAGGACAGCTTTGGGTGTACAGGCATACTTTCGAACATGCGTGATGGCGTACGTTTTGTTTTCTCTCTCATAAACAACCATCTACATTTTTTATTTATAACTGCTTTTAAAATGGCGAATCTCCCTATATTGGCCCTCCCTATAAGAGCACTTACTCTATAACAGCAGCGCTGAATCCCCCCTACAGCTTTACCATGTAAAGTGCGCTCTCTATAAGAGCACTCCCTATAGCAGCAGTTAATCTATAACAGCCGGGTATTTTCTTCCCTACTTCACATTCCTCTCACTATAACAGCACTTTCTTCCTATGAGAGCATTAGCACCTAAGTCAGGTATCCCTTAAACATTAACTTTTTCTCTATATGAAAGCACCGGAACTCTATACCAGCACAATTTTATTCTTTTCTCACTAAAATGTAAATATTTAAGCCCAATTATGTAAATATTGTTAGAATTTAAAAAATTATCAAAGTTAAGCCTGAAAATAATCTTAATTAATTATTATTAATATTTTTTAACTAATTTTCTATACCAGCAGTTCGTTATAAGAGCACTTTTTCCGGTGCAGATAGGGTACTGTTATAGAGAGAGTCGGCTGTATGTCACTCAACAGCTAATACATGTACATATGTACATAATTTTTTAGATCTGCCTGGGACATACAGAGGACGCCCCTCCTGAAATGGTCAACCGATATTTCATTGTCTCTGCCCAAGTCTTGGACGACAGTGGGAAGGTCATTGAGGACTTCGCGACCTTGACCTACCCCGGTTATCTCCCGGGCTTTACCATGGGCTACAATCGGAATGGGATCGTATTTTGCATCAACGCTTTGGCCCTTTCCCGTACATACTCTGGCCGAACCCGTAATCATTTTTCAAATCATATTTCCATGTATTTTTAGAACAAAGGCTTGATATAGATGATCAAAATTCGGAATGTCTGTCCATAGCCGTCATCGTCATTTCCCGGGCACTTCTCGCCGCAAAAAATATGGAGGACCTCATTAACATCCTTAAAGACAAGGGCATGGGGATAGCCGATGGATTTTCCCTCAATGTGGCCTCCGTCAATGAGGAGAAAGGACCTTTGGTGGCCAACATTGAAATCGCCCCGAACCGTGGAACGGATCGGGAATCTGAGGTGGATGTTTTGTATTTGGAGGAAAATTCTACCATGGTTCATTGTAATCGGTTAGATTCAAGTCGTTATTTCCGTTTACATTTAACATAGCCATCACTAAAAATAAAATTAAAATTTGTCATTGTACAGAATATAAAAACTCATTCTCTTGAAAATGAATTCATAATTTTGCTTGCAATTTTTGTCAAAGCTATTTGAGGAAAACGGACACAAAAGAAAATCCGTCACAAAGCAGCTGGCATAGACACGCCGCCATAGAAAAACTCCCGCCTCCAACGAGTGAAGATGCCATTCGGCGGATATTAAGTGACCGATCCGACACCCAATTTCCCGTCTTTAGATCCGCAAAGCCCGGACTGGAGTCTAAGGAGAAGATGGATGAGAACCAGGATTATGGGGCTACGGTAGCTGTTGGTAAGTTTAACACATTTAACAAATTACAAGCAACAAATTTAGGCTCTTTTTAATAAAGACTCTCTATGCAAATTTCTTAAAAAGGCAAAGGTATTATAACAGATATGTAATGGTTATGTTAAGGACAAGGATATTCCAAAAATTAACCTATGAAATAATTTGTTTTGAATGAACGTAGAAGCTATAGATGGTTTAAAATAAGAATGATGCTACCGTAAATATTACGCTAAAATAACAGACAATGGGATGAGTTCATGCGTAAATGCCGGTGAGCACATTTCATTCAATCTGTTCCAGGTATTTTCAACATTGAGAAGAGGACTTGGTCTATTTACAACTCTCCACCAGCCTCGTCAGAGCCGGTGGTTGTTTTGCCGTTGCAGTTCAAATGATTCTGTGTATTCTGTGGGAAACTTTGGTGTCTAAATTGCGTAGACGCGTATGTAACTATTTGAAATAGCTTAATTGTTAACGTATATGGATGTATCTGTACTACGCCGTTGCAGTCTTGATGGCACTCATAAATTAAAACATATCAGAAGGACGATTGGATGATATATCAGCATTAGCTTTAATTATTGCCTCTATCGTATCACTCTACATTCCATACTCCGGCGAGCATATTGTACAACAAATTGATAAGTGGTGGACAAGTCGACAAGTGTAAATTGTTCAAGTTGCATTTGGAAGGATGCTCGAGTTGGTTCATTTTTGATGCTGGACGACGACTACTTTTTTCAATTTTTCGCCCTCCAAGTGTCACTTCCGATTTGGTTTAATCGAAAATTAATCTCCAATAATTGGTTACAATGCTTTATGGATGTTGCCCACATATTATGACATTATTCCAATGCATTTTACCTTGCCCGAAATTTCATAATTGATTCTCATGTTTGACTCTGAATTTAAACAATATATTTCCGGCATACTGTTATTGGTCAAAACTGAAATAAACGTTAAGTTTTGAGAAGTTTCATTTATCATAAAGTATATATTTCCTCAGAAATTTGTTCTCCTTGCCGCCACAAACGTTTGTGATAAATGTAATCCGTTTTAAGTCCAGAATTGTGCGTCTTTTTCCTCTAATGCTGCGATTTCCAATGATGATTTTGACATACCTATTTAGAGGCAATCATAGGCATTTCGTCTACGTTTTTTTAACGATATGATATGAATTTATGGTATTTATACAAGAATATTTTCTCATGCTCCAGTTTATTCTTTCCCCATAAAATTTGCTCTGCCCGAATTAAATGTCGGTGTACAAACAGTTTTTGTATGAAAACCAGCTGCGATCTAGTAATTACAAAAATGATGACCATGCTTGTAAAATAATTGGCGATGTTGACATACACCAAAAGTAATGTTCAATAGTAGGAGTATTCATCTTGCTAGTGCCTTTACGCTATGAAGTGTGGGCGTATACTAATATCTATGGAAATTCAAGTGCCATTTAATTGATTTAAATGTGCAGCAAGTGTCCGGATCCCGGACAAAATCCTCTTATACAAGGAGGAAAAAGTGCGAAAAACGCAATAGTTTTGTCAGTACGAAAAATATTTATTATTTAAAAAATCTCCACTTATTTTGTCGGTAAAGTCCTTAATCCGGCTAAATATTTACACATTTTACCGTATCTATATACATATATAGACCAATACTATACGAGTATCTATAGGTACATACATAAAACCCATTCAAAAGTTAGTATGTAGTATATACACTCAAGCTTTTTAGTAGTAATTACATATTCACAGAGTGTTATGGCATGAAAGCTCTCCAATCTCAAACTGGATTAGGATTGTGCATGTGCATTAGTTTTTTTGCATTTGAGCCAATAAAGCCGTTGAGTGGTGGGAGAATTCCATTGCCGCTGAGTGGATGTTATCACCAGGTGAGAGTTCGGTTAAATCCTGTGATCATTGGGAAAATCACACTGCTGATAAGATTACAAAAGGGACCTTTGATCCAGTCTTGTCACACCAATCGTGTCACACTCCACGGAAGTCACGCTTGTCATCTGAAAAAATGTATGAATTGCTCATAAGTACATGTGTAATCCCGGCTTTAATCATATGTGTACTATATGGGCACACCTAAATTATCCAAACAATTGCTTATGAGAATTAAGATCAAGTAGGGGGAAAGCCAATAATGGAACTTCAAAAACGCGACCTACCTCCATGTTTACGACGACACGAGATTGTCCGTGAAATATGTTACATGTGCGAAATCTCCTAATCTCACCGTCTGGTCCAGACAGTTATAATCCCTTCCAAGGGGTTAAATCAACACCAGGATCACATGCTTCACTTTGACATCCAGATAAGATTGGATATGAGAAAATCCTAAGGATTTAAGAAATTCCGAGCCCAAATCCAGAATCCGATCTCCGCACTGATCAATTACCCAAGACCAACTCACTGAGCACACCTGGAATTACGCCGCAATAAAAAAAATTAAGATAAGAATTTAAATCTCACAAATCCTTTAAGATGATAAATTCAATATGTTTAAAAACTAATATTTTTCTTAGGGATTTTGAAGTGGAATAAAGTGCGTTTTGTAACTTACGAATTTGATGGCCCAATAAAGGAAAATAACAAGTTCGACTTCATCATCCACGGCGTCGAAGATGTCCAAGGTGGAGAAGATCCCCGCCACGACGCCGGGTCCGAGGAGGAACATGAGGATTTCCGTGAGGAGATAAAACCCGGAGATCCAAACGGTTTTAAATTTGGAGCCTCCGCTAGAATATGACATGGCCATGGGCATAGCAAAGGATAAGAGGCTTTCGCAGCATCCTGCATAAAACACAAATTTACCATGAAGCTCTGTTACTTGCAAGATTATTCAAACAAATTAAATTTAAGGTTTAGTTTGGGACTAACCGGAAAGTATTAGATCTGCAATGTCGGTTGCCAAATTTTGAATGTAGTACAGAACGACCAGTCGCTCCAGGAGGGGCACAATCATGTGCATTTTCCCCTTGAATTTGTAGGCAGCAGTGAGGACCAGCCCCAGCACCAGGCCGATGATTATCAGTAGTAGCTGTAATTTTAGAGTAAAATTTCACTGAAAAACTGATTGTTGATAAGTCAAGAAAAGCGTTCTGTTTCATAAACATATTTGCGAATTTACGAAATAAAAATTTGTGCGATACGTGCAAAAAAATATTGGCTTGAGAAAAAACAGTAAAGGTTTGTGCAGCTTTGTGAAATTAAAATGTAGTAGGGAAGAAAATTTGCTTGATTTTAGGAAATAAAAATTTGCTGAATTTATTTGCTTGATTTTAGGAAATACAAATTTGCTTAATTTATTTGCTTGCTAAATTTGCTTGATAAATTTACTTGAGAAATTTGCTTAAGCTTAATTCATTGGCTTATAAAATTTTCTTTCTAATTGCTTGAGAAATTTGCTTTCTAATTGCTTGATAAATTTGCTTTCTAATTGCTTGATACATTTTCTTGATAAATTCGCTTGATACATTTTCTTAATAACTTTCTTGCTAACTTTTCTGAATCAAAATTTGCTTATTCTACTATGTATATATACTTGCTACACGCTATCGCAAGTACATACATAGAAAAATTTTATGTGCATACATACTAGCGAATGCACATTTTTCCTATGTCATTGCATTAACAATAGATACAAATAAATAAGCCTTGGTACTTTTAGAATACTTACATAAATCAGAGAGATGACTTCCAGCAACTCATCGCGGCTCATATGACCCGTACCATTGTGAAAGCACTTGACAATCCGCATGATCAATGACTTGAGCCAAGTCAACGTTTTTCCACTAGCCATGGCAAAAATTTTCACTACAAGAAAAATAACCAGTTCAATAAGCATTGAATTCATCTTTTCGATTTTTCTATCCTTGAAAATTAAAAAATGGTTTCACATTACAATTTAAGATTAATTTTTTCAAATTTTACATGGTTAATTATTAATCCCGTACCTGCCAAGGCTTTGCTAAGTTCCGTGAAGAAAAGGGTGGCGATTGCCATTTTCAAGTCTGTAGTTTAAGTTTAAGATTAAGCTATTTAGCCTTTGAGAATAATTCCAATAGTTTCCAACACCACAACCTGCCAAGATTTCCCGTACAAAAGGAAGCGGAAGTTATCTAGGTAGAATAATTGCTCAGTAGCAACACTTTGTTTAACACAGTAATGAGCACCCGCAGGAACACGTTGTTGATTAATTATGCTCATCGTAAAGACTAAAGCTAAAGCTGGGCCTCATGCCCCCTTTATATATGGAGAGGGGCAAAATATGCCCTCTCTTAATTATCAGCTGGACAACGTGAGACCTGTTGATAATGACATTTTTCACGTATCAATTCACGAAACTCCAAAAGAGCTAAACAGCTACGAGGAATCGTCACGATGCCGATTGGAAATCAGAGCAGATCGTTCTTTTCAAGAGCATCATTTGATCCCCTGCTTGTGACTTATGCACATAAGGTTTGCGCAGAATTTTGCCAGGATACAACCAGAAATGCTCCAGAAATACACGGTGATATTACCTGGTATCAAACGTTATGAGTAATGATGAAGTATTTTTTTAAAACTTATTAAGACCTTCGGTCCATCAGCTTTCGAGAGCAGAGTTCATGGAAATTTTGCGCATGATTTAATACGAATTTACATGCGGATACATGCCAGTCTCTCCAAACTAGCTACCATTATTGACTCTTGTATGTTTCCTGCAATCCGTTGATATCAGAGTTTTTTTTTCCATAATTCATGTATTTACCTTGAGATAAAGGGACATTCAAGTGCATAAACAAACCAGTAGCTCTGAGCGTTATCTTTACAATTAGATAAAGGAATAATGAGATGTACCAGGGTAATTTCCATGCGTATCCAGGAATTATTAGGGAGAATGAATTATCTTCAAAGGATGTCATTGTTTAATTGTTTTCATTAAAATGTCAAAATATTTTATTTGTGCATGCCAATGTGAAAAGCGATATGAAAAGTGGAAAGGGAGAGACAAGGATGAAAAGGAGAAAGTGGATATTAGAATGAATATATACCAGGAGAATTAAAGGGAGATCCAAATGCAGTTAAGAAAGATAAAAACCGAGCCAAAACAGTTGGTGATATACACATGCAGATAGAGAGAGCATACGAGAAATCAAAAATGGGATACAGAAACAGATATAAGAAAATTTTGGGCCACCACAACATCGAAGAACGAGACAACAGAGCTAAATAGAAAAACATCGAAGGTAAACAAGCAATCAGAGAAGGCATAAGATAAATTAAAGAGAGAAAATCACGATAATAAAGGTTACAACAAAATGTAAAAAAGAAGAACAGTCGGTCATATACAAAAGAGAAAGAAATGTGAGTGGTATATAAGAAAGAGACGAAGAAATGTGAGTGATATATCAGAAAGAGACGAAGAAATGTGAGTGATGCAAGAAAGAGATAAAGAAATGTTGGAGACAAGAAAGAGACCAAGAATTGTTGGTGATATAAGAAAGAGATTAAGAAATGCTGGTGATATAAGAAAGATATTAAGAAATGTGGGTGATATAAGAAAGAGACAAAGAAATGCGAGTAAAACGAGAGAAAAAAGAGGGCGATAGAAGGAGTCAAACATAAGAGGATAAACGAGAACAAAAAAGGAATAAAAATGCTAGAAAGAGATAAGCAAGGCCGTACACGAGAGATATAAAACAACTGAATAAAAAGGGAGAGAGATAAAAGCAACAAACGTGAAGAAACAATAAATTTAGTAATATGTATGCAGATGATATTAGTAATTGTTAGTTTGTTAGAGACACTAATGAGATAACAGCAGAGAAGAAAGTTGAACGGAGAGAAGCAATACAAATATTGGAAAAGCGAATAGAAAATTAAAGGTACATAAACAAAGAGAAACAAGGAGAAATAACGAGACAACGAGAGTGTCAGAAAAAAAAAGAATAGAAAAATAAAAAGGTGAAGTGGGATAAACAAAGTGAATTAGAGAAATAAAGATACAGAATGGGAAAAACTGCAAGGATTTTGCAAATGAAAAGACATACAGAAGAATATTCAAAGGCATCGTCCAAAGGCAGACATGATTTTATATGCAAAGGGCTCGTCTGAATTCTAAAAAAAAGCTATTGCGTGGGAGAAACTAACAAAAAAGGGAGAAAATGGTAGATTGTAGTTGCTACCAAGAAAAAACAAATGAAGAGGAAATACAGAAGCTCGAGAGCCAGCAATGCATTCATACCTGGAAAGGTGACCGCACAACACACGCACGGAATGTGGCAAAGAGTGCCTTGCAGAATGTATATGAAGTAATCATTAAAAATAAATCATGTTGTTGTCAAACAATGAAATGGAATTGCTCTCATCTGGAATCTGTAAAAGCCGATGCTCTCACGGTATAATAGGAAGCAAATTTCATCACAAATAAATATAATACAAAACACTCTTTTATATGTATCGCATATGTATGTATCTCGTGGAAATGCACAAGCGGAGCAATGCTCTAAAGGTGACAGTGGATTCAAGTCACTTCCTGGTTTTCACCACTTTCTTCATTCTTATGCAATTCCGTCTATTTAGGTTAATTTACATCGGATTATCTATAAAAGTTTTAGTTTCATTCCCAAGCATCAAAATATAAACTCAGAAAGTGTATGGGATTATCCTTTTTCCTATTGAAAATGCCGGAACGAAAGATTTTTTGTGTAGTTCTATTAACCTTTATCTCTTCCACTGTAAATGGGAATGGGAACGGTTAGACATTATCTTATTTTCTCTAGATTAAATGGAATTTTAACAAACTAAAAAGCAAGGTATGACATCCGAATCGGTATTCGAATTCAAATCGGAATTATGTACATATTTTTCAGTATTTTAATCGGAATTAGTATATATCCGCATTTTTGTGAGAAAAATATTTTAATTCGAATTTATAATTACAAATACATTCAAAATTCAAATTCGTATTCAAAATTTTATATTTGGATTCCGATACTTTATTACTGTCGGAATATTCCAATATTCCTTCCTTATGTTGCGAATTCCCGCCTTCGGGCAAGTTTTGTTTGGCAAAATCAAGGCAGTGTAGTAACAATGATTTTTTTCAATTGGCAGTAATATAACTATTTCGTCCGTAAAAGCATCGATTGTTGCAAAATCAGAGTTGCGGAGTCAATTTATAATTTTGGGTATTGATTTTGCGTTTATTTTAAGCTACAAATTATGCTAGATTGCATTACAAATAAATTTTTAAAAGTATTCGAAAAGTATTAGAATACGTATTCACATGTCTGAATAATATTTGAATTAAATTGTATTGAAATTAGAATTTATATTTTAGATGTCCGAAAAAATTTGTATTCATAATTGGGAAAAACACGTATTTTAATTCGAATTTTAATTCGTATTTTTTCGGATGTCATTCCTTGCTAAATTTGACATTCGCATAGCCTGAACTGTACAATTGGAAACAATTATTGGATTTAAAACTAAAGCAGGAAACAATTGGACTTAAAACTGAAGCAGGAAACAATTGGACTTAAAACTGAAGCAGAAAACAATTGGATTTAAAACTAAAGCAGAAAATAATTGGATTTAAAACTAAAGCAGAAAACAATTGGATTTAAAACTAAAGCAGAAAACAATTGGATTTAAAACTAAATCAGAAAACAATTGAATTTAATTCCAGTTAACATCACCCAATCACAATTCAATTCTGCCGTGACGAAGAACGGCTTCGCTCAGCCCACAACGGCCCAATACACGCAATTCATGGCCAATCTCCCCAAAGGTCAGATCACGACCAAGCAAGAGGCAGCCATGGCTTTGGCCCAACTCATCCACCAATCCGCCGGTCTCACCACAAAAAGTGAAAGTCCCTGCAAGGACACGAGCTGTCCCACGGAATATCGGACTCCCGGCTGTGACGTCAAAGGTCAATATTACTACGGCCGAGGCTACATTCAATTGAGTTGGTGCAACAATTACAAGGCCTGTTCACAGGACCTGTACAATAGCACCATCTTAGTGACCAACCCCGATCTAGTGACCCAGGACGAGGACAAAGCCTGGGCTTCCGCCTTCTGGTACTGGAAGGTCTATGTCCATGATGAGGCCGGCGTGGCTCAGGGAGAATTCGGAGCCACCACAAATGCCATTAACGGGGATTTCGAGTGTAATGGAGGGCCCAATGAGGCTCAAGCGGAGGCCCGATTCAAGGTTTATACGGCCGTCAGAAATGCCTTTGGTCTCAGTGGCGAGGGGGATGAGAGTGGATGTTATGATTAAATCATCATTTTGCTGAATTAAAATTGAATCCAGGACCTCAATCAGAATCTGTGACGGTGCATCCGTAGATCCTTTGAATAAACAAAATGTCCGAAAATCACGTTACACATACTGAAATTCTACAATAAATTGTTTACGTACATGCACCTATGTATATAGCTATACATATTTAATTTTAATTGGTCAACAATTTTAATTTTAATTGGTTAACAATTTTAATTTTAATTGGTTAACAATTTTAATTTTAATTGGTTAACAATTTTAATTTTAATTGGTTAACCATTTTAATTTTAATTATTTAATATACATATGTATACCTCGGTTTCCTTTTACAACATGAACATTGCCGCGCTCCGCAAATCCCGTCTTTTGGGCGCGCTTCATATTTTAGGCACATATTCCTACAGCCTCGCAGATGTCCTTATATGGCGCGACGCATGCGCGTTTACTTTTTGTTCTTATCAGCAAAAGCAACTCTCCTTATAAGAACGCCCAAGGGTATAATGATGATGAGCGGGAGTAAGACTGCCACACAAAGGATCTTCCACACCTTCGGACATCCCTTCCGATCCTCCCTATTCTGTCTTTCAAGGTCGTCCAGAACTCCAGGGATGATTTCCTTCACATCCGAAGCATTGATTGGGTCCGAACTCGTGCGCCGGAAGAGATGCGCCGCTCCCTTGTACTTGGAGTTACTGTCGTCGGAATTGTGCCGATGGGATGGTCGTGGCTCCACCTTGTCATTCTGCGATTGTGGCGTGGAGGATTTGGATTGTGTTTTGGTGCTGGATTTGGTTTGGGTAGTGCTGGTTGAATTGGTGAGGGAAGACTCCGTGGTGGTCGGTTTGAATTTGGGACCCACAGAGCTTACATTTTGTACTTTGTCCTTGTTTTTGGATCCTTTTTCCATAGCAGGGGCTTTGGCTAGTATTAGCATTGGCTAATTTTTCATCATTAATCTAGTATTTTTTCTATTTGTATTTTTAACCGGTTTCATTGTTTTTAGGATAGTTTGGTGCAAAAACTATGGAACATGGAAGGTTTACAAAAGTACAAAAGAGCAACAGACTACTCACTGAAATCTCTGCTTGCACCAATAAAATACACGGACAATTGTGCATTATATTAGAATTTTATTGCGAATTCTGGGCTGGGCTTTTTAAAACATTCCAGAGTTTTAATATTGGCTTTAAGAAGTGGAATTGGTGTAGGAAAAGGAGTAAAGTTGGAAATTGGAATAATAAAAGATACTACATAAAATTAATGTCTTTCGGTTTATACTATATTGTAGCCATAACATGTAAAGAATGAAACATTCGTCGCGTTAATCGCACTTCTATAAGCATAGTATGTATATATTTATGTAAATCTGGATTTGGATACTGTTGCTTGGTTGCTTCTGGAAAATAATTTTATTAATGTTACTTAAACTACGATAAACTCTTGCAAACATGCAAATGATACCCACAACCCAATTCATAGAGCAATTCCTTGCCATTTTTCTGCAACCGAGCTGAAAAATCATGACGTATAATTTTGATTTGTTAACTATAGTATTTTCATCCAAAAATGTCATAAAATTTGTAGGCTGACAACACTTTTTAGTGCCGAACTCATTTGTAATGGGTAACATAAAGCCGTATGATGTTGAGTTGATACTCCAAACTCCTAGCACAAATGCAACATTTACATGAAAATGAAAAATTATACAGTGGAGTCTCTATACACAGTCGACTCTCGCTATAACAGCACCCTATAAAGCATCAAATTTCGCTTGTTATAGCGAAAACTGTTATAGAGAACAGCCATTTCTATGCTAGCAATTGGAGAAAATGAGGGGACCATTTTTTGTTGCTCCTATAGCGAGAGCACTGTTATAAAGGGGACCGTTATAGAAAGAGTCGGCTGTAACAACTCTGAAGAGAAGGGCGACAAATATTGCTACAGGGAAAAGTTGCTACATAGAACATGAAGTATGTACCTTACATGTACCAGGGGCTGAAAAAATAATGGTGTTACAGTGAAATGTTGTTATAAAGAGACTTGTTACAAGGAGACTCCACTGTATGTGCATATATAAAATCCGATGTACCGTGAATGATTTGCATGCTTACAGATTGTACGTATTTGTATTTAGTATTTATTTCCTGTGTATTTATCACAACTGTAAGATGGCATATGCAGTGCTGTCAAGAACATTTTTCTGAATCATTTCCATTACACAAAAAACAAGATTTTTTAGCGAGATTCCTTTGATAAAACGTATACTATATGTATGCTCATCGTCCAGAGAATAATATTAGGGTTGAATTCGAGGATCTTCTTGTGAAAGTATTTTGCCTCCAGGGGAAGTATAGGAAAGGGTTAATTGGGTGTTTATTAAGGAGTAGTCGTCGTGGTTGGGGCCGTAGTCCAAGTGCTTCCGAAGTTGGTCGTGCTCCCGTTCATCCACATTGTTGTCGTGGTCCTGTTCGCTGTCCCATTATTGTAGACGTATAGCTCGACAACAATGACGGTGAGGAAGACGACGGGGATGAGGAAGATGACCAGGACACAGCAGCAGCAGATGATGATGAAGAAGATGAGGCGCTTGATGTCGTGCTCATGGATTTCTGCATCCTGCGCCTGTCCAGGTCCCTGGACGACGATGACGATGCTGGAAGCTACCTCCTCCCCTTCCGAGCCTGCCCCTTCCTTCCCTGGATTTGTCTTCCCTTGATCCGTCTTCGACCCAACCTCCGGAGCTGGAGCCACTGCATTCTTGGCTGGAGGCGGCGGAGCCTCAGCCATTCCGGCTGATTCTGTAGGCAATCACTTTCCACAGACGTCTTTTTCCCCTTGTTATACAGGCTCCCGTTTACACTTGGAATACGCTGGACTAGTTATTTCGTTAGTACATAATATGTACATACATAAAATATGGGATTTTGCTGTCAAAATTCATAGGTATGTTTATCTTGTACATTTATTCCTACAAAACAGACATTTTGTATGTAATGTAAATACATACATGTGTATACAAGAATATTCGTACTTTGTACTGTGACTGAGCCGGTGGCTATAAATGAACAAGCTGGAACTGGAAGACAGTCATTTTGATTTCCTGAATTCCTGCCTGATCGTAAATCTTGAGTTCCTGTTATCCTGTTCCTGAGCAGGAGATTTTCACTTTTATTGCTGCTTCATTTTTTAATAAATAATTAAATACGTAGAATATAATATGTATGTATACGTTATACATAATTACATAATAATAAATAATAATAATATTTTTTAATAAATAATTAAATACGTAGAATATATATGTATGTATATGTTATACATAATTACATAATAATAATAATGTAATTATATGAATTATTGAAACATACAAGCAAAAAATTGTGTGGCAGTCGGGCGTGTTGGGCGTCAGGCTTCGGGCATCGATGATCGGTGCTGTTGCTACGTTGCTAAGTTAATTAGGATTAATTATTAAAATTATTACAGGGAAATGTTGTTAGTTGTTATACACAATACACGACATTAAATATATGTACTTTACCTGTACGAAGGGCGGAAAAAATAATGCCGCTATATAGAAATGTTGTTACAAAGAGACTTGTTATGGAGAGACTCCACTGGTCCACTGTACAGATTCTGCATTATTATTATTTCAGCGACAACATATGAGGGGGAATCTACCTACACTTGACAGCTTATTTACTACTACAGTGGAGTCTCTTTATAACAACATTTCTATATAACAACAATATTTTTTCCGCCCTTGCCTTCGTACATGTAAAGTACATATATTTTATGTTCTGTATAACAACATTTCCTAGTAACAATATTTTTTCCTCTTCCCTCCAGTGTTGTTATAGAGAGACTCCACTGTATACAGTGGACTCTCTCTATAATAACTCTCCAACAACTTTTTCTCTATAACAACTTTATTTTTCAGCCCTTCTTATATATAGTGTACATATAAAATGATCCATATAACAACTTTTCCATATAACAACCATTTTTGCCCTTCCCTCCAGGGTTGTTATAGCGAGAGTCCACTGTAGCTTGATTTTGGTTCCCATTTAATAATGCATACGTTATTATTATTATGGCATGTAAATGCAATTTATTGGTTTCCGCTGATTGTGATAAAAGATAAATGATCAATGATGCTTGTTCTAAAACTCAAAAACCATGCTAGACTTGATCCGCAGTAAAATTGGATGTAATAACTTGGGCATTCTCCAGTTAACAGTTTGGCAGGGAAGCGCTTGACAATAACGTCAATGTGACAGCAAATGACCAGGTACAGTGAAGTCTCTCTATAACAGCATCCAAGGGAACCCAAAATATTGCTGTTGTAAAAAAAATTCTGTTATAGAGAACACAATTATTATGTATCCTATGTACATTAGGTGTTGCGAATTTAATGACGTTATGGAGAACATGCTGTTATAAGGGGTGCTGTTATGGAGAGACTCCACTGTACATACATGTACAGTCGACTCTCTCTATAACAGTCCCCTGTATAACAGTACTCTCGTACAACAGCAACAAAAAATGCTCCCCTCAAAAACTTTCTCCGTTTGTTAACATAGAAATATGGGTTCTCTATAACAGTTTTTCGCTATAACAAGCGAAATTTGATGCTTTATAGGGTGCTGTTATAGCGAGAGTCGACTGTATAATTGTATAATATAATACATACATATAGAAAAAAGAATGATCCTATACGCCCCTGACAACGATATTCAAATTCCGAATGATGTATAGGAAATGCATATAGGACTATGCACAATAGATGTGGTTTTTCTTCCGTCATTCCATTGATATGGCTGAACCCAATCGGATTTATTTGAATGTAGTATCCCACGGAAGTCTCTCGCTTCCTTTACTACTTTTGTTTCTTGATACATAGAAGACAATATTGTATGGGTTTGCACGGATTAAGGATAATATGAACTGTTCTATATTTGACTAGGTTGTGGTTGTGGTTTCGGTAGTCTCAGTGCCGTTGAAGGGGTTGGCCGTCGTGGTGGACGTCATTACAGTTGTAGCGGGCAAGGTGGCTGGGCCACTGGCATTTCCACCCCCGCCGGATTCCCCGATGATGACGGCGAGGAAGAGGACGGGAAGGAGGAAGACGATGAGGACGCAGCAACAACAGATGGCAATGAAGAAGACGAGTCGCTTGATGTCCACGTCCTTCGCCGGGGCATCTCCCGTTTGGGAGGCGTCTTGAGCCACGGCCTCGCCAGATGGCGATTCTTCCAGGCCGGAAACAGCCACAGACGCCGTGGGGGTTGTCTTCGCCTCGCCCACTTCCGACGGTCGAACTCCCGCCGGGGCGACCGCGTTGCCTTTCGGAGGTGCTGCCATGATGGGATTTCTAAAAGGGAAATCTTCTCAGGAAATCTACTGTCACGTTCTCTGATTATTCTCTCTTTGGACGACGCTTTAACGGCTTTCCTTTGGCCTCCTGTCTCCTTTTTTTTTTGGTTTGTGTACTTGAAATAACAAGATATTTAGTCACTTCAATAGACCAGTTATATTAAATCAAAATTATAACATTAAAGTGGAAAAAGTAGTAGTAGGATAAATAGTGGAAAAAAGGCATAAACATTTTTTCTGAACATTTTGCTCTATATGGAAAATATTGCTTGAAAGGATGTTTTTTAAAAATATTTTTTCACAATTTACCTCTTTTATATGTGGGGAAATAGGATTCTTGTTGACGCAATTGATACTATTTTTGTGCGTTCGTGCCTAAATATATGTATTTAAGTCAGAAGGAAAAAGGGGACATTGATCCCGAAGCTGCCATACTGAAGCCCATCTTCGTGGTCACGCCATCTCACAATGTTGAATATATCAACAAAAATTCTCGTTTGATGTGACTGTTCTGGAATATCCAGGTTTTATTGGTATGTATACGGATTTCGGGTTGCAGATGTAGGAGTTTCTTGACCTAAATTGGTGATAGGCATTTGTATTTTTACATTACATAAAGTATAGCTTAATAAATGATAGAGAGGAGAGGAGCAAAAACAGGATATTTTGTACAAAAGTAGGGACCTCTTGCTGTACTCCGCACAGTCCGAGTGAGTCCGAAGTCTCCAAAGTCTCCAATTAGCTGATTATTATCCTATACTTTAGTACGTACTATTACAAATTACATTCATCCTGGGCTGGCTTCATCCAGATTGGCTGGAGGGATTTTATGGCAGAGTGGGCATTGGCACTTGTAAAGGACTGGACACCGGACTGGAGGTCTGGAACTCTGTACTTGTACTTAATGTACAGAATGCGTATTTCTTATGGCTTTTCTGTTTAGTTCTGAGGCTCTGATGATACTTCTCTTACGTGACTCAGAAGTTCTGATTTCTGATGTTTTGATACGGAATTCCGAAGACGTGAGTTTCTGATTTCACCTGATATTTTGACATCTACATTATTTATCTGACTGAGAGACAAAGTGAATTAGTTAATGCATGATTAATGATTAATTTTTGTTATGCATACATATTATAATTATTAATAATATACATATAATATGTATATCTATGTATCATTTTTCATCAATCCATGCCTGTGACTGCGTAACGCGATGATGTTGAATTGTGGCTGAAGTGACTGTGCATTCTGTAATGTTATTGCTGGAGGTTGTGAGAACATTATTAACATATTAATTATGCATTATCCCTATGGTAAATACGCGTCGCGTACGTGCGCTTGGCGCTTAGTATATAGGCCAAAATTACTCCTTGGAATCGAAGCTAAATACCGAGATTAGGATTATAGATTGGGATTAAATAAAAACAATCCTAGTCCCAGAATCATACCAAATGTATCCATTATCCATCCATATCCAAGAGGAATTCGACACGTGTTCATAATGAAGATCGCCCACAGGCATTTAATATTAAACTAATCCGAGATTTAATACAGTAGGATTACGTAATGCCGTAATCCAGTGATTTTTATCCCGGATAGTCAATGTCCTGCTCGTATAGTAAACAGACAAATCATAATAAATTCTTTACAATTTTACTACACAACATTATAAGCATTAGCATTAGTGACTATTAGTGACCAACCACTGATCACTCTCACTCTTGCCTCTGCTCCTGACCGTTCTCTGAACTGACCGATGGACCGTCAATTCAGTCAAAAAATCCGTGTAATGCTAATTCATTGTTGTTCAGCGTTGATGAATAACTGAACGGGCCATTTGTATCGCGGATCGCGGATGGTCGGACATATGTATGCTATGTAATATACCAATAAAACCAAAATTAATGCCAATAAAACCAAAATCAGTAAAAACAAAAAGTGGTTCAGTTGTTCAGTAAAACGCCAGGTGCCAAGTGCCAACGTAAAACGTAATGAAGCGTCTCGTCGGATACATTCACTTTGTCTATTCAGTCTGGTTAAATTCTAAAGGAATTTATGAAAGTCTGTATTTTCCAGGCGGGTCAGGTATGTACTTCAAACCATCATGAAATGGAGGTTAAAAAAAAAACCAATTGCGCAGAAAGCCATAGAACCAAAAAAAAAATATGAGCAAAGACAAAATTATTCCCAATTTTTTTAGACAACGGACGTCAGCGGAAGATATGTCCAAGCGTTGCTTTTGTTTTCTGTGGGGAAGACGAGAGACGAGGTCAAATTGTTTGTCCTCGATATGTCTAAATAATAGTATAAACTGATCGTAATCTTGGTTTTTATAGTTTCCTTTCTTTGATAGAGAAAGTTACAATAATTGAGATGAGGAAAATGACGAGAATAATAATGAAGATGATTGCGAAGCACGTGAAGGTGCAAATGAGAGTGCACAAAAACACGGTGGTTTTATTATTTTGTGGTAACATCTCTTCGGGTACGGGATTCATCAGCACCAATCCGGCTTGGGGTAGATTGGGTCGCAGGATGGAACGCCTCCCTTTGGAAGACCTCCGAACATCCCCATCCTCTCTGGCACTCTCATCCGCGACTTCCGCAGGCTTCACCGCTCCAGATGGCATTTTATTTTCCCTGTTACACTCTGCAAAAATAAAGGAACTTTCTTGTTACATAAATAATAAAATGGAATAGGTCTTGTTTTTTTAGCTATTTATCCGTATATAATAATTATAGGTTTTATTGAAGAAATGATATTATTGTAGAAACAGTACAACAAAGTAATCATCACAGACGAAATGAACAATAGTCTAAATCATCAAAATTACTGTAGAATGTTGTGGTGGGGGCTTTATTATTGGGTAATAGTTGAGTCCTCGAAACGAAAATTACCTGGTTTTTCAAAATAAAAATCTGCTTAAATATCCAACCAGAGTAATCGGAAATGCACCCGAAATAGTGAAAATACTGGGCTGGACTTTTGGCAATTTGGAATCACTTGAAACTGGATTTACTGGATAAGTAAAATCCGAATTCCCGAAACCCTTCCCGAATCCCGAATATCTCGAATGCGAATGCGAAAATTATTTAAAAGTTCAATTTAAAATCGAAATCATTTATTAAATTGTACATAGATATGCACATACATATTGTACATAGTATAGAAGTATAGCTCAGCAGCTTTAACCATTAGTGTAAAAAATAATTGATTATGTTACTATTTACTGATGTAGTATAGTATTGTATATGGTCCTATAAAATGCGCAAACATAAATTATAATCATAATAATTATAAAACGTTAGAAAAGTATGCTTTTCTTCACTCCATTGAACTTGAACTCTTCCCGTTTGGTAATAATATTGTATACATGTCAACATGTCATTGTTTGTTAACAATGTATTTTAATTACCTGTTAATTGATTATAAAATGAAACGCGCTCAGTCGCATCGCGCGGTGCTTTTGTATAGTATTTATTTATGACTCATAAAGTCATAAATGCACCGTGACTTTTGCATTCGTATTCTAATAAAGTATTATAAATGTATGTAGTTTGGTTTTGGTGTCAAAGAAACTCATAGTCATATGTACGTATAATTATGTGCACATAAAATAATAATCGCATGGGTGGTACGCTTGTATAGTAATCATTTTTTATAGGAGATGCAATTAGAATTAGAATTCCCCCGGGGAATTCTTTTATCTGCAGATTTGCAGATATAAACGGACATAATAATTATGTTATGGCTTATGATATTACAGTGGAGTCTCTTCATAACAGCACCCCTTATAACAGCATGTTCTGAATAACGTCAGGAAATTCGCCGCACCTTGTACATGGTATACATGTTAATTGTGTTCTCTATAACAGCATTCCTTTTATAACAGCAAAATTTTGGGTTCCCGTGGCTGCTGTTATAGAGAGACTCTACTGTAGTATATGCACGTAAGACGGTACAACATACATTTTATATTATTTTTTATGCATACAAAATACAAAAAATACCTATGAAAACACTGTCAAATATATACATATTTACATATGTATACACAAACAAAAGTAATCACATAATGTCAATGACATCAGATTCAAATGATCACATAATATACCGAATACCCACCAGAGACAGGAGCCTCGAGTACTAAAAAGTACCAAAGTGACATGCTTTCACATTCAGATAATAAGCTATAAAGGTAAATGATATGTTATGAAAAATATGAAATGCAGGGAAAGCGTATTTTTCAACATGGTGGCAGATGGTAAAAGATGCAATTGATATTTCTAAGAACGAAAGTAACATGGGAATGCAAAGTTGTACATTGTATGGACATCTAATTGAAATTATGATATACAAAAGTACCATGCAAACTGCAAATTGGATGATACCATAATTAAGAAATATCTTTTATTAGCTATAAGTCGAAATAAGGACATTTATTTAGGTGAGAAGAAATTAGAAATTCCTGCAAGATGATTTGCTCGTCCCTCACAGCCGATCATTTGGCAAAAAGAAATCTGCACGCCTGTATCATATGTCGCCATTTAGTTTCGTATAAATGATACATAATTTAAAAAATTAAACCAAGTATGATACATTTTTTATATTTTTATTGTCTATAAATGTTGATACAGACAAAACTCATGGAGAATATTGCAATACGCAGTACTTGTACAATGTTTTGTGATGATTTTTATTTTAAAAAACGATGAATCCCTTGCCTTACTCGACCTTTCCGAACGGATCATTAGATAGCCGTACTAGGTACTGGCAGTTGTTGTCACCGTGGTGTTCATCATGTCCGTCATTGTGCTTCCCATGGAGGTCATAATCGAGGAGGGCGAAGTTCCAGGAGCTCCAGAACCACCCCCACCTTCCGCGGATGATCCCAATCCTCCAGCCGCAAGTGCAATGAATGGGATGAGGCAACAGAGGCAGCAAATGGCTGCACAAACCCCACCAACAATGAACATTTGCTTCCGAGATGTTCCTTCCGGCCCCAAAACGACGACTTCCCCTTCCTCTTCCCCGCCCTCCACGTCCCTCCCTTCTGACGCCGTCTTGGATACCTCTGCATTGGACTGAGATTGAGATGTAGCAGGAGGCGCAGGATCCTTCTTGTCCGTCATTTTGACACAAAGGAACGAGCTATGCAAGAGCTGGAAGGAAAAAGTAATTCAAAAACATGTTCAAAATGTTAAAAATCAATAATTCGCATTCATACACACAATGACACAATATTCAGTTTTTAAAACTTAATATTAGTGTAAACTGGACACGGATTTCCTATTTGTCACTGGATATCACTGTAATTTCAAATCAGAGAAGTAATGCACTTCTCCAGTATTTTCATCGCAGAAGTAGACTAAGTAAGCCACTTGACTTATTTTATTACACCCGGAAGTACTTTTAAGCCGAAATTCACCCAATACCGAATTCATAGAAAAGTTTCAAATACTGCTTTCTCTTACTTTCACTGGTTAGCTGGAGGAATTGCGGACCTACGATGTACAGTAGCGGGTAGTGGTCCTTTTTTTTTTTAAAGAAGGCCCATGTCAGATGTAGTGAAATTAGAACGTTTTATACTGGAGTCTGGAATGTCACTTGTCAGGTATTATTTTTCACGAGGTACAGTCGACTCTCGCTATAACAGCACCCTATAAAGCATCAAATTTCGCTTGCTATATGTAGCGAAAAACTGTTATAGAGAACATACATTTCTATGTTAACAAATGGAGAACGTTTTTGAGGGGAGAATTTTTTGCTGCTGTTATAACGAGATTAATGTTATACATACAGGGGACTGTTATAGAGAGAGTCGACTGTATTTCTAATTTCTGTAATTTTTTGTACCGAACCTGAATTGAATTGATATGACAAGAATTGCTATTAAAAATGGTTTCTCAAAGGTTCCCCATAATCCCACGATTTTTCTATTGTGGATTTAACGGATTATTAATGGCGCCAATCGCCAATGCCAATATTTTTATTTTAAATAATATTCCTGGAGACTCGCTATTAGAGTAAAAATTAAAGATCAAACAATTCAGTCAATTCTTTAATAAATTACTTAAGTTGAGGTTTTAATTTGAGGAGATGAGAGGGCACCGGGCACGGCAACGGCTAGGCACAAAAATGCAATTTTATAATAATATTGATTATTATTAATAATTATTGAATCAGAATTATTGTACATACATATTACATAATAACATATATAATAAATTAAATAATATTATGCATGCGCTACGTAAAAGTAATAAATTAATGTATTTGAAAATCACAATAACAATACGAAAAATCGCAATATATTTTGTTTGTTTTGTTTTATTGGCACTTATAATCTGGTATGTAGCGTGTGTCGTGGAAGTAACTTTTTGTAACTTAGTAACTTAAATACTATTAATTAGTAATTATAGACTCTCTATAACAGCATCCATCGAAAACAGAAATGCTCTTATGCGCAATAAAGGAATGTTGTTATACAGAACACTTTTATTATGTCTGCTGTGCAGGGCTATATTAATCATAATCATGAATCCTAATAATGTCATATGTCATATTTTTATGCGCACGAGTGCACGAGATTCGACTAATATTTATGTAATGTGAACGCTATCTTGTATTTGTACATGCATGCAGTCGGCTCTCTCCGAATAGCTAATGGACTCCCTTATGTAAAGGTGGTTTATCTCTTATAACGGTGGCTAAAAAAGCTCCCTTCAGACACTTCAGAAATCTTCAATTTCTAACATATTTTCTACTCTTTATAAAGTTTTTTCGCATGACAGAAATTTACGGATGGCTGGAAAGCCGTTATATAGAGAGTTGAATGTATGTACTAATATGTATTTCAATTCTATTCACGGATCAAAGGTACCATGCGATTATGATTTATGATTCCCAGGAAAAAGTCAAATTTATTCAATTCGAAAAATTCAAATCATCTGAATCTGATGATGCGATCTGCAGCTATTAGAAAAATAGTCTTCCGACGAAGTAAGGACATCTGCTGATCTGCTGAATCTGCAAGATAAGAAAAGGAAACACGGATAGAATTGATGTGTTCATCTTCCCTCATAAAATATAAATGAAAGATTCTAAAAAGTATATGAATATTGAATACCTTCTGGATTACGTTAGCCTGTCGCCGTGGAATTTTTCCGGATGGCCATAGGCCTCACCACGGCAATGACGATGATGACGGGGATGATGATGCAGAGGACGATGGGCATGACGAGAAGTCCGACGGTGGCTAGATAAAAGTACAAGGGCGGCCTGTCCGGAGCGCCACCTGACTGGCTTTCAACCACCTTCGGATGAGATTGTGGATTGTCTACATTTGGGGTATTTAAGATAGTTTTTGAGTCGTGATCGGGGTCGCTCTTTGAGGCCAGTGCCCCCTTCACAGGGGCTGGTGCGACTTTATTGCCACCGGCACTGGATTTACTCGATTTTAGAGCAGTTCCTTTGTTGCTGGCCTGGCTCCTTATACTCCTGATGTCGCTCATGGTAATATGTACATATGTGTACTTTCTGTACTGCTTAACTGCTGACTGTTCACGAAAACTCTCGAGAAATGTGAACCCCGATTTCGTAATCTCCAAACATTCGCTCGCAAATCTTCCTCGTAACTTTTCATGCAGAAATCCGACCTTCAAAAACCTCTGCTCTGTTCTAAATAAATGTCCAATGGTCGGAGGAGTCTGGTTCCTTGTCATAAGTATAAGAAGAAGTTTCCTCTATCCCTTAGTTTTTACTTTTTACCATCTACAATATGTATGTATGTATATTTAATATTAATTGTAATAATATTCTACTATATATATTATTAAGTATATAGGTACATTATTATATATTATGTATTACATTATTAATTATTATATGTATTATACATTATACAGTAATTAATGATGCATGCAATTACGACATATACAATATACATATAATTAATATACATTATAGTACTATACATACATACTACATTGACTATACATATATATTATACGATTAACCCGACGACGTATGTTCCAATCGTTACAGTTTACAGTATACAGTGGAGTCTCTATATAAAAACTCTGAAGGGAAGAGCAAAAAATATTGTTATACAGGGAAAAGTTGTTATATAGAACATTAAATATGTACCTTACATGTACTGTTAATGTAGGCTGGAAAAATAAGGTTGTTACAGAGAAATGTTGTTATAAAGAGACTTGTTATAGAGAGACTACACTGTATATACATATTATTTTTAATTATTACCATGCAATTCGAATTTCAAAACATCAAAGCCCACTAAATTTAATCATGTGCTACATTTAATCTACATTTAATACTACATTTAATGCTACATTATTTGATGCTACATTTGATGCTACATATTTAATGCTACATTCAATGCTACATTTAATCACGTGCACAAATATTATGTATTAAGTACGCTACGCAAGGCCAGGGTAATAAAATAAATGCATATTATAAATAATTGTATTACGTATACGCAAGGCAAGGGTAATAAAATAAATAAATGTGATTAATAATTGTATTATGTAGCTATACGCAAGGCAAGGGTAATAAAATAAATAAATATTATGTGCGCAAGGATAATAAAATAAATATACAATGCATTTTGAAAAATATACACACCCAGGTATATTTTCAGTAAAATTTAGTCGATTGCTCCATTATGGTATTATGTATATTATATGGTTATGCTGGATTATTGCTTTATTTAAAACAAATGTTCGCAAAAGTGTTAAAAAACTCTAAGGTGAGAAATTCTGAAATCATCCAGATTAACATTGCTAGTATAAAATGTTGTCACACAAAATACATGCATAATGCATACCTATACACGCATCCTTAATCTTAGCAAACCATTACTTATAATTGCGTACAAACTATAAACACAACTGTTAATACATATAGCTACACAGACGCACATTTGCACCGGCAGTTGTTAACGGATATAGATAAATTGTTTTCCGTATACAAAATGACATTCCAAGGGCTTTTTCACTTTAAAACAACTGCGTAAATTGGAATTATTAAAAAAAAATGTTTCCGTCCTTCCAACTATTTATTCGCCAAATTCTTAACTTTATCAGCCACCTTTTTGTCCTCTAGTTTCTGCTGGGATTTGGGGATGGCGGGCGGCGGTCTTTGGTTGGGAGACCGATTTTCGGCCCTTTTATTTGGATTGATTGTGGCCATGTTCTTATGCTTCAAATCCACCCCCTTCCGCTTGAGCAACCACCGCTTGATGGCTTTGGGTTTGGAGAAGATGGTGTCCGTCCCAAATTCCGGATTGTACGTATTTTGAATGTAATCCTGTAATTTGAAGGCAAGGAGGGGGAAATTCTGGGCGAGGTGGAAGATGTCCTTCTGTTGCAAGCAAAGTAATTCGGAGCGAACTTCGGCTCGGTAGGACTTGGTGTAGGTTTGCTCGTAGAAAAGGACGGGGAGACGTCCAAAGCACTTGCCTTTGTCGTACCATCGGATGAGCTTCGGGTTTCCGTGATTGCTTAGGGCGTAGCCGGCGATTTGACCTTTGGCCACGATGTACAGGGTTTCCCCCCGATCCCCTTCATTCACGATGATCGTCCCTGGGAGGTACATGATGTGTGTGAGGCGGAAGGCCATTTGACGGAGACACCTTTTTCCCACGCCTTGGAAGAGGGGAACCTTCGGGAAATCAAATTCAACCACAACTTTCAAAATGACTCAAAATGGACTCTCAAAATGGACTTTTGCATTTACTTTTCCAGATGCTTATTGCATATTTTCAGTGCAGGTCCTTATTGGTTACTTTATTTTCAATTCCAACTTACTTAATCTTACTCGAAATTGAAATTTTACTTCGGTATTTAGGCCAAATTCGAGCTCCAAAATTAGAAACTAATTTGGAAAACCAATTTCAAGTTTATTTAATCAATGTTCGAATTTTCGAATGTTTGTACTCGCAATTGAACAAGTAATTAAGCAATAAATTCGAAATTGAACACAAAATTGAGCCTCTCCAATATAATTGTGAATTAACAATCAATTTGGGTTGACTCTCTCCATAACGGCGGAAGGAAATGGTCCTCTCAAAAACCTTCTCCAATTGTCAACATAGAAATTTCTGTTCTCTGTAACGGCTTTTCATTATAACAGAGGAAATTTGCTAATTTAAGGGGAATCGTTATAGAGAGAGTGGACTAATATGACAAAGGAGACTGTATCTGTATACCCAAAAACAATAGATTTATAATTTAGAAGATGATTTGAAGCCAGAAAATCAGGGCACCACGCTAAAATTTATTATTTTTAACGTATGTATGTTAATGGAAGTAGTTTAAAGATAACAAAAGTCCGGAAATTAAAGTTATCAATTGGTTTTGAACTGAAAATCAGAACTCAAATCTCGGAAATTTAATTTATTAAGTAGTTAATTAATTTCCGGGTGTTTTCAAAAAACTCAAATTGTCAGATATACAATAGTTTGTAATATAGGTATTTGTATTATATGTAGCTAAATATTTTGGAAGTCGAAATTGAACTCGCTCCCGAAATTGATATTTATTTTAACTTAAGCTGCTAACGAACTCAAATTTTCGTAGCGATCACTAACCAGTTTGAGAACCTCGAAGAACAGGGCATTATTGACATCGATCTGGAGACTCAAAGGAAGTATTTCCGTTGCATTCTTATACGTTACCCCACGACTGGCATCCCAAAAATATTGCAGCCACCGATCCACTTCGTCCTGCTGATCCGGGCTCAGTCCAATGTTACTTAAGTATTTCTGTGTTAACCAAAAAAAGTAAAAAAAAAAATAAAAAGTGACTAAAAATTTATCGAAAATTTTCTTTACGCTGGGGAAAAAAATATGGAGAGATATTACCATGAGAATGATGACCTGGTAGTAGTACTCGCGGTAAAATTTCGTCCTGGAAGTGAGTCCAGAAGTGAACAAACTGAGAATGATGGAGAGTACGAAGGCTCCACAGAAGACGCAGATGACGGCCACGATCATTTCTGGGACACTCACAGCCACAATATCTCCGAAGCCCGTCGTGGAGACCGTTGTGATGACCCAGTACATGGAGCGGACGTACCAAAGGTGGTTGTACAGGAACTCCGGCGTCGTCGCGTCCCCTTCCAGGGAATCGTTTACAACTGAACCAAAAAATTACATAAAACAAGGCTAATCAAAATTACGAAAGGTTGTAGGCCATTGTCCATCGAGCGTTACATAGAACTACAAATCTAATACTGTTTTGGTTAGCATAAAAGTGTCCTTTGTCATCTTATCCAGGGAAAATGTTACTGCTATAATAACAATTGAAATGATTATTGTACCAGCATAAATTGCGAGCTCAATTTCGAATTTATTGGGGTAGTGCTACTTCAATTACGAGTTTGGCAATTTTGAACTTGACTAAAAAAAATTTTTTTGAATTTTTTAAACCTGGTTCTTTAACCGTGTTCAAATCTTGTTCTTGTTCCAATATCAGCTGGCTGAGCTGGCAAAAATCTCAACTTCAAAATGCAATTAAAGTAGCCGGTTAAGAACTCTATAATATTACCTACAACCTACATCATAACCAGAGATGGCCAAAATACTTGTAGCTCCATATACTATTTTTTACAAAATACAAATAATACAATCGGGGGCTTGAATTACTTATCCATTATATTCAGCTGCTCCCGAAGTATTTAAATACGAAATCCAATTGTATTTTGTGTCAAACACTAAATATAAATTACAAAGTACATCAGTAGCTAGGAATCTATTTAAATACGTATTTTAAATACAAAATACAAATAAATGAATTTAAAATACGCATCATTGTCGTTCATTTGTATTTTAGAGCACAAAGCACAATCCAGAAATTACAATATTTTGCTTTGGTGCACTTTTAAATTACAAAATACTTCCAAAAATATTGTGTATTTAAATACAAAATATGTACATGTAGTAAATATCTGTATTTGAAAATACAAAATACAATCACAGAATGAAAAATGTGTATTAAATATGTATTCCAAATACAAAACATGTACAATTACAAATTAAAAAATGTATTTTAAATACGTACTTCAATTTCAAATGTTTACACGTATTTTACAATGTACATATTTTGGCCTTCTGTGATCATAACTGCAGGGACATTGTAAGAAATAATGATTTTATATGTAAATAAATTACAATTCCAAGACCAGGTTCCCTCTTCACAGGGATTTCCACCCCCATTGGGACTGCTCATGGCGGTGACATTGTCACACCTGGAAATCCCGTAGAAGACACAGGCCAGGGTATGGGCCATGATGGCAAAGGACGAGATGGAGATGATCAGATTGAAGCGGAAAGTCGTACTCGTGATGAAGTCTCGAACCTCGAATTGCGAGCGGTAGTAGTGAACCTAAAAAAATATTTGTCATTCGTCATTTGAGGTTGATTCAATCTATTACATCATCTCATGCAATTTTAGTACGTATACAGGTATACATAATATTGTAATATGTATCTATTATAGTGAATCAGATCATTTTTTTCTACCAATCTTAGTATTCGAATGGCATTCCAGAATCTGGAAGTGGTGAAAAAGAAGACGTCTTGCTTCAGCTGAATTGGTATGGTAGAAACCACGTCCAGGGCGAACTTCAAGGGATCAACAAAATACCTGCAATTCGCCCTCAGTAGTATTCACTCTATTATACGGACCTTTTTATAAGTTATTCTTTCTCGGTATAATTAAATAGTAATTCTTTTCTATAAAAACTTTCTCCCCTCGAAAATTCTCCAATTTTTTAAACATCAAATTAAACAATGAAATTGTGGTTCTCCATCAATACTGCATCCGCTGTAAAACTCTGCGCAAAACAAGCGGATTATCTCATTTCTACTATTTTTAGACCCGGCGTGAAGAAGTGGATTATTGACATAATGTCAATGTCAATCATTTCTCTGTTTTCTTATTTTCGGATTTGCTCTTAATCACTTTTGATTTTTAGCTTGCGTGATTATTATTGTTAGGGAAAATCGTTTTTAAGAGCATTGATACATACTTGATAATATGCTAGATTACATAAATACATATAACTAACTATACGTAAGTATATATACAACTGAGTATACCAGAATGCAATTTTAGCCATGGACTTGCAGTAGCGCCCTTCCACAGTCACGAATGGGGTAATAAATTGAGTGAGAATGTGAACAATGTAAATGCATTCCATGATCCAGGTGCCGGCCGTCATAATTTGGAGATATTGATCTCCGGCAAATTCAGGAACCGGTGCACACAAAATGAGGTAAATGCCCAGAGTTGGAGTGACGAGAGCGACCGTGACGACTATCACTTTGAAATGCCGTTGCAAGCCACACTTTGGGTGTATCATCACGGAGCACTGTCGGTTGCTGGAAAAAAAAATTAAAAAAATAATAATTTCCTTCGTATTTTCCTTTCAATCCAAAATATTTAGATGTAAATTTTCAATGCAAAATATTTAGATTTAAGTTTTCAATTTTCAATTAAAAATATTTAGATTTAAGTTTTCAATTTTCAATTAAAAATATTTAGATTTAAATATTTTGGACTTTAAAGAATGAGATGTCGAAATTGATACTTGCAGAAATTGAACCTGAACCAATACTAAGGAACTCCAAAGAGACAAAAAGGACTTACACGGTGGGTGAAGCCAAGTAAATGTATGGAAGTTCAAAATTATCCGTCCCATAATTAAAAATGTGCCGATGGAAAAAGGAGACGCGTTTCTCCACAACTTCCTCCTCATCATCTTCCGCATCCGCAGATTTCACATTCTCCCGGAGCACCTGGGTGTTCTGGGCGATTCGGGCATAAAAGTCCTGATGTGCCCCCTTGTGGAGCTTCGCCCCAGAACTTTCAATAAGATGGATCTTCCGCTCGAACAAGTCCCTCTTCTTCTGGTACAATTTCCGCTCCAAGTCCTCAATGAGGTTGGGGTAACGATCCAAAATGTCGGCGAAGCCATCTGAATTCAAGGCGAACACCTCCACGTTGTTCGAGGCGATGGCTGAATATCGCCGGGGCAGGCCGTAAATCATTTGAGATTCTCCCATGCATCTTGAAAATTTATTTAATTTTTCTCGTGGTTAAGAAAATGTCTTTCTAAGTAACCACCAGCGTATATTTATATGTCCAAAAAGTACCATAAAATTTTTGTAAAATAAATATTTGTCCCATAAAATATTTAAGGTGGCTCGTACTCGCCTGGTCCCAGCGTGCATTTGAATTCCAAGCGCTTCCCCGCCACCCAAACGTCCCCGTCCAGGATGAAATACATCTCATATTCCAGATTCCCGCGGCGCATGATGCGCTCCCCGCGCTTGAAGTAGCGCTTCTTCATGTACGTGCAAATCGTCCGGATCACGTTGTCCTTGAGCCCATTGAGGAGTGGGATTTTCGAGATGGTGTCTCCAATGTATTCATTGAATAAATCCGACAGCAATGCCGGATGCAAGTCACCCAAAAACTCCTGCGGTTGCAATCCCCTGGAAAGGTGCCAAGTGTGAACCAAATGTTCCTCAACGTTTCTGTCCAAAGGAAAAAAAACAACATTTAAAAAATCTGAAGACGGACAAACTCACGATGTATGTTAAAATAAAATCTGATCAAGTGATTTACTCATAAAATAAACCACCGTTATTTTATCAACTGAATAAGATCAACGTTGCCGAAAATACGAATTGTCAGTTAATCAATTTTAATATTCAAAAAGCAATCACTTGGTCCGGATTGCTTTTAGGATACAGTGCGAGTTGGTCAGAAATTATTCATGAACGACGAAATTAGATTAATGTATCATCTTTTGCACTAAACTAACTAAACGTTAAAAATGGACGGTAAATGATATTATGTATACACATACATAATACATACATACATTACATACATAATATATAAAGACTCATTTCATTGGATACATCGGGTTATAATGCTATATATGTAAATGGCCATCTCAAAGGACTCACTTGCTCAGTTTACTGCCTACGTGCTCCCTCGCAAATATCGTGTCCAATCGGAGCATTTGCTCCGAGTAGTTTGCTCGAATTTCATCGCTGTCCACAGCTGCAGCCTAAACATTCATCCAAAAAATCAATTATATCATCAATTACCACGCCTAAAGTATAAGCTTCATCACGATACAGGTATTTGCAAATATGTAAGTTACATAATTATAATAATTAAATAATTTATATAAATGTAATTAATATATTAAATTTTACATTTCGTCGTTTAAGAACTATTTCTGACCAAGTTCATGTTAAATATGGAGATTCAAAAAAAAAAAAAAAAAACGATGAACAATTATTTCACTTTAGTCTTCCTAAAATATGAGCGGGTAAGGCTTTACCGGGCGTATACCAATATTTTTATTAGACATTGGATTCGAGAGTGAAGGAAAAGCTCCGTCAATCATTTACTTGCATCTAGGTTGAAAGAGAACTTGGTCAGATATGATTCTTTTAAACTACGATTAGCTTTCCTTACGGTAATGTCAGAAATAATCACGCGCATCACCACGAAACCTGTGGGAAACAAAATGGAATGAAAACGACGATGATCAGAATTCTTGAGTAAACAGAAGGACTTAAAATTCAATTTGAAATGAGCTGACAAATGGTAAGAATAAGAAATGGTCGCACCAAAAAACATGAGGAAGAGAATGAAGTAGATGGTCTCATCATCCAAGGACAGCATATCTCCATAGCCAATGAGGAGCGTCACCTGACAGATGTAGTACATGGATGCGATCCACCTGGTGTAGAAATGATCAATGTTGTCCAATCGCACTGAAAGATTACAAAATTATTAAAAAATTTATACACACCTATTATACAAGTATAAATAAATCATAACGTTTCTGGGATCCTAGCGTACATTTGATAGTGATCCATGTGTCATTAAGGCAGGCGGGGACCTTGAACTCATCGCCAGGTTTGTATTGATTCGCCTTCCATGGACAAGCTTTGTACAGGGCGTAATTCGCCAGGCATGTGGCCAGGAACAAGGTCGTGAATATGTAAAGTGTCATTCTAAAAACCATGAAAGACGCTTAATATTATGACCACTATTTTTTCAATTTTTTTCTTCCGCTGTGGCTTAAGTAAGGAATTTTGAAGAAGGGATACCAATACCGTAAACGTTCGAAAGATGGCCACCGGCCATCTTCGAAATTTGCCCCTCAGACCCGGCCACCTTTAGGACCCGGCTATCTCTAACATTTATTTAGCTGTGAATTTACTTTTGCGCAATTGTCCTATGAACGTCTCACATTTTACCTGATCAACACACTGTTAGAGAATTTTTTAAAATTAGACTTGGTGGTTACGCAATACTGCAATAGTGCTAATGACACAGTATGCGCCATGATATTTAATCGAAATTGCAAAATCATCGAGAAAAACAAACACCCCCGGCGATATATAGAACCCCGGCCATCTTTTGGACCCGGCGTTCTCTACACAATTTTTTTTTACCCGGGCCATCTTTAGAACCGGCCATCTTTTGGGCCCCGGCCATCTTTCGAACGTTTACGATATGTAGCATGTTAAGCTATAACCAAAAAAATATTTGGTTTTCTCACCGATTTCACATGAGGATTTTTGTTTAACATACTACAGTTCACAAATGTGGCCATTTGCATGTAATTGTGACCACCCTCATCTTCAATTGTGTTAAGCATTTATAATTATGAAAAACATTTTTACTGTAAGTAATTACAGACTTAATATATGTAGGGTTATCCTGAAAGTCTGGTTGAATAATTCTGCAAAGCCGAGAAAAAGAATAAGAAGTGACAGTGACGCAGGTTAAGTTAATACTTGAATGGTCCCTGAAAAACTTTGAATATTTTTTGATGTCACAGTTTAATTTTGCCGGCCATTTAATGAATAATATGGGGATGGGGAGGCACTAGTGTTCTTCTTAATTTTGAATCCTTTACTGTCATTACGCGTAGTTGTTGATTAAATTGGTGGATAGCCACAATTTACCCCGTTGGCCACAATTACAAGCTTTACCCTTTTTCATTGAAAATGCTATGAAAAGGAACTAAATATGGGAATGATCCTGAATTCGCAATAAATTATTGAGGACTCACAGGACCAATGTCCTCCCATGGAAGATATTGTGGGCGGAGTGGAAGATGATGGGAATCCTGGGGATTTTGAAGAGTTGAAAAACCATACTGAGCTTCGCCGCCCAAACACGTCCATCCCCAACGAGGGTGGGCGAGATTGCCCGGAGTACGACGAACATGAAGGGGTAGGGGGCGAATTGGGTGAGGAAGACAAAGACGAATCCACCCTCCAGGAGGAAATGATGGGCCGTCTTTACCGGGTGACAAATCAAATGACCCGCCTCCGTGTAGTAGGCCCAGTGCATTCTCACATACCTTTTGAAATTCGAATAAAAAATCATTTTTAAAAAATAACATGTTTTGTTGGCCTCACATACATTTTCCTCTCTTTTTTTTTGGAAGAATCCGCCGAATCTGGATTTGCATACATATTACCTAATTATTTCTAATTCATTCATTTAATCATTTATCTGGGCCAATTTTTCCGCGTCCATTTAATATAAAATACAATACACAATATTTAAATCATTTTAAGACGGAGAAGGCTTAACATTTTTTTAGGCTTTCTCGTTTTTTCGTGAGACCTTGGAACACAAGCTCTTATATGGAATACATAATAAAAAGTGTTCCCTATAACAGCATCTCATTTATAAAAGCAAAATTTGAGGTTCCGTTGGGTGCTGCTATAACGAGATTCCAGTGTAGTGTACATATGCGAATATCTGAATGAATCTTACAAGTCCATATAAAAGAAAACGCGGAAGAAGAGCATTGTAATATCCAGTTTGGGGCTGTACAGGAAGACAAATATTTGGAGGATGTCCACCGTGATGAGGATGACCGCCATAAAGCCCAAGGTGAGGCTCCAAATCAGAGCAAAAGTCCCGGCAGGATGAACAGTTTTCCTCATCAGCACCAGCCTGGGAAAATCGTGCTATGACAATTAGCTCCATTTTGCTTTTACATAGACATTGTAATAAACTTTCCTTAAAACTGTTATATAGAAAAATTGATAGCTACGGTGCAAAAAAAATGTGGCTCATGAAAGGAATAAGCCTGATATCAGACAAATTCTAATATCATATTATATAAACAAAATCCTTCATAGCAAGTCCGCTATAGTAAAAGTTCTTTTATAGAAACAGCCGTTATAATGAGAGTCGACTGTATTATTGGCTTATATTTTCTTGTCCAATCAAATAAAAAAAGCTAAAAAGTGAGAATAAATAAAATGTATCAGGTCCAATGAGAAGAACAAGGAACAACTCACTTCCAAAAACCTCCACAGGTGGAGTCGTAGGCCTCATTAAATTCGTCATAATCACAAAAATCCATGTAAGGATGTTCCTGTGTGGGGAAATGGATCCAACTCGGAATCGGCGTCACCTTCCTCTCCCGCTTGTGTCGGAGCTTGCGCATGCGCGCGTACATGTTATTCATGTCGATGATGGCGTCCGTTAGTTTTTCCTTCAAATGAACAAGTGCCATTACGGACAATATATAAATGTTCCAATACCCAGAAGCCCAGAATGTATTCAGGCTCCATAAAGAAAATGTGCTATTTACAACATTTTGTGACATTCCGATGCGGAATATTCCTACATCTACGTACCCTTCGTTTTTCCACCGATGCAACCAATTCATGATCCGCCGCCACGGCGTCATTGTAGCTGTCCACATCGATGGAGAAAATGACGCAGTAGCTCAAGGTCTTCACGTGGTGGTGAGAAGGCTCGCCATAGAGAAGGTCTCGGATCCCAAAATGTCCTGTGGCTTCCAAAATGCTTAGAACTGTCGTTGTCTCCTCTTTCAGAATCTTCCGACATTAACGGAACATTTAAGCAGGAAGAAAGTGTGAAAATCCACTTGTGAAAATCCACACGATCTCATAAATGAGGCGAATCACTTGGACATAAAGTATATGGGAACTTACGGCCACGGAACCCTTATAGAGAATGTACATCTGACGTCGGACATCTCCTCGATGAAGAAAGTAGATGTTCGGCGGGAGGACGTAGCGCTCTAGCTTTTGCACGAGATTGATGATCACTTTCGGGTCCACGCCCTAACAGAAACAATGCACACCTTTTAGGACATGAAATAATGTTTTGCTTTTTTTTATAAATTTCAATTTCGCCCAAAAAATCTCCATAAGATATACAGTGGAGTCTCTCTATAACAGCATCCACGGGAACCCGAAATTTTGCTGTTATAAAAGTAATGCTGTTATAGAGAACACAATTAATATGTATATATACCATATACAAGGTGCGGCGAATTTCCTGACGTTATTCAGAACATGCCGTTATAAGGGGTGCTGTTATGAATAGACTCCACTGTACAGTGGAGTCTCTGTGTAACTAGTCTCTTTATAACATTTCTCTGTAACAGCATTATTTCTTCCGCCCTTCGCACATATAAGCTATATGTTTTATGTTCTACATAACAACTTTTTCTGTAACAATATTTTTTGTCATTCCCTTCGGTATTGTTATAGAGAGACTCCACTGTAAGGGTTTTTCTCACGGAAAACATAGGGACACCCTCCAGATGGACGGAGAGGAGGGTGAAGAGGGCGTCATCGGCCAAGTACGGCGGGGCATCGTACATCATGGCATGGACTTTGGGCGGCAAAATCACGTGATTGTTGTACTGATGCTGAAGGCTGTAATGCTCGATAATCCGGTCACTCAAAGCCCCCGTGAGTCCATGGACATTCAGGAACTGCCGGATGGACACCATCTTCTGCTGGAAGAAGACGCTGAAATAACAAATAAGCCATGATTCTTAATGCTAGTTTTTTCCCCGGAACTGTACTGGTATAGAAATGCGGGGTTCAAGCTTTTCATCAATTCACGTTCAATTTCCAATTTCAGTATCAATTTTTAGTTCGATTATTTTTTTTACCAAAAACTCGTACTTGCTGACAATTTTTTAAATACTCGAAATTTATTAAATATTTAAATTGCTGAGTTCATACGTTCGAAGTTCTTTTTCTAAATTCAATCTGAAACCACCTTCAATTACAAGTTTCTGGCTGAAAATTTTTCCATTTCTGTTTCAATATGCTATAATGTAATAAACTATGAACCTACAGTTAATGGTGATGGTAATTGGCAGAAAGAGAAATAAAAAGTAATTTTAGGAATTGGTATTTGAGCAAAAATCTTTGGGTAATTTACATGAAGCTAAAGTAATTGGTAATTAGAACAAGAGAAAAGGTACCGCACATTAAATATTTGTGTAATTGTAATTCTTTTCTATTGTTCAAAGTTTTATTATTTGTAATTGTATTTTATTTAGTATACACATGTCGAGTCACGGATTTTATTGCCGGCCCTGCATTTGTTATCTTGAAAATCAATAACAAAATAAAAACCTTGCTTGTTAATCCGAGGAATAATTACTAATTATCCCTCAGAAGTTCCGATTGTAACTGCAAATTGCACAGTTCAATTTCGAATTCATTGCTGAATTACTAATTGCATTACAAATATGGCAATTTGCAATGCAACTTGACTAAATGCAGAACTGAAAATCTGTATTATTTTTCAACCGAGTTTGTTCAAATATTCATCCAAAAATTAATTTCAGCCAAGTTCACATTAGAAATGGAAACAGAAAAGCCGATGAGAGCCTCTTCAACTTCAACATTTAAAACCAAAGTAAAAAAAAGAAAGTATTAAAATGGTAATTACTTAGGCCTAGAAATGCAGGATAGCGCGGATGTGAGGAGGGCCGTGTAGTATCCGGTGACGTAGAAGCCGGCGATAATAAAAATGATCATGATTCCCATCTCCAATTCCGTTCTAGGAATAAAATCTCCAAATCCCGTGGTAGTAAATGTAGCCGTGGCGAAATGGAGGGAAATCAAGTAGGGCTTGTCATTTGCCAATACTTCCGGCAGGTACTGGTCGTCATTGTCATTGTTAATTCGCCATGTGGCGAGCCACGACTCATTCCCACACCTCCTTGTTTCCCCACTTGGACAGGGAAAATAATTTTAAAATATTAAATATCCCAGTCACACTCAAAAACAAAGGTCAAAAAAATCAAATTGTCGACCAACCTTTTCTGAAAGTATTCCACTGGGAGGCAGGCCAAGATGAAGAGGACACACGCCATGTAATGCAAGGTCACAAAGGTCATGGTCACAGTTTCCAGGAGACGAATCAAGAAAATTTTCTCGGGGTAAGAATTACCCAGGAAGTTTAGGTAACGCAAGACCTAAAAAAACAAATTACATCAAATCATATGAAAAAAAAAATTAAAAAATTTAAGAAGTAGTAGCAAAAATGACAAAAAAAATAAACAAATTATAAAAAAAATTATAAAAAAATGATAATAAAAAAAATAGCAAATGATTAAAAAAATAAGAAAAAACATAAGAAAAAAAAGATAAAATAATAGTAAAAAATAAGAAAAAAAAGATAAAATAATAGTAAAAAATAAGAAAAAAAA
>JAQGBT010000879.1:0-39706 GCA_034698585.1 Disparrhopalites patrizii | reverse complement strand
AATTATTAAAATATGAAATTAATTACGGGAAAAATTATTAAAATATGAAATTAATTACGGGAAAAATTATTAAAATATGAAATTAATTACGGGAAAAATTATTAAAATAGATGGCATATATTATAAATTTATATTACAAATTCCAACACACCGTTTTCCGGATGAACTCATTGAGTCCGTGGAATTTCCACATGATAACCCCGCAGAAGGTGGAATAGACGGGGAACATGAAAGTGTACGAGACGATGCAGCCATAATTCGCCCAATGCTTCAGTTTCTCATCCCGAGGCCATTTCTCCACCTTGAATCGATGTAGCATGATGAAGACGTGCATGATGTGCAGAAGTATCCAGATGACGTACGTTCTCTGGAGATATCTCCGCCAATTGTGCAATTCCACTTCCGTCTTAATAGTGATGATATTCACCTGCAACTTGCTATTCTCCTCCAGACACGCCCTCAGCTCGTCCTGGACCGTGGAAGATTCCCCGGAAACATCGTCCAGATCATCATTATTATTGATCCCTGAAGCTATCTCTGGGGAACTTCTGGGGCTGGAGGATCCATTACTCTCCGGGAGAGAAATGGGCTTGAGGATGGACCGAATGAGGGGCTCGATGGCGTGGGGACAGAGCCAGATGTAGTTGACCAGGATGCAGAAAGGGGCAATGGTGAGGAGGTGGAGGACGTCATAGATGTCACCCAAGGACAGGATTCCTCTCCAAATCCAACTGTAAAGAGCCACCCGTCCGAAAGTGTACCACCAATAGCCGGTGGCTATTAGATAAACCGGGAAGAGCACGATGGAAATCAGGCCCGCCCGTTTGGATTGAAAACGGTATCGGAACAATTTCATGAAGGACCAGGGATACACCTTCTCATTGGTGGGGATTTCCTGATGTCCTGATTTGGGGAAGAACGTCTCAATGGGGAGACCCAACAACACGAAGGGAATGAGGGTCCCGCCCAGATTCATGCTCCAAAATCGGGCATTGTCGAAGATCTTCCGACACTTCCTGAAGTCGTAGTAGTCGGACACTCCGCGGCTGTCCACATCTTCCTCCACGGCAATGGACGTGTCCCCGGAGAAGGTCGGAGTCAATCTATCTTCTTTCCCGGGAATATTTTGTTGGGCCATTTTTTTGCTGGAGAACTGGGCGAAATTACTGGGGAATTAAAATGCATTTAATATTTAATGACAGAAAGCCCAGAGCACCAATGCCCATCGTTGATTACGGGGATATGACACCTGTTAACATCAGGACGGAATACAATAATGTTTTTTTGAGGGCGTTAAAGCTTGTTAAGTGACTCTTGTTCATGTATCAGGAATTTGCAATTGATCAAGTGCGTAGCACTAGAGATGTACATACATTTGTGTTGAGAGATAATCCCATTGTTCTGTTAAAATTTTTGGCTATTGTATTTTTTTTTTATATTTGTGTTTTGCTTATTCCCCGTTTTCAACCTTCTATCATCCTCCTGATCAATGAAGTTTTTATCAGCTGTATCAGTTTTTCCAAATCATGGCTATGGGATTAATCATCGTTATTGATTACTACTTACTACACATACATTTCTTGATTTCTTGACACATACATTATGCCTTGATTTAATTATTATGCAAAAGGCAAACTATCAGTAAAGCTTCCGTCGAGTGAAGTCCCATTTGGGGGGGTTTACACATTGACAGGTGCTTCTGAACAGGATGCATATGTATTTGTTAAAATGTGAAAAAAGGCATTATGTATGCATGCACTTGTTCGTGCATAAAGGCTTCATTATGGTCCTTTACTGAAACAATTAGCCAATAGATACAAGCTATCATACATGCTCTTTCATAATGACTATTGTTGTTGACTGAAAACTATTGTATAAACAACTTTTGTATAAATCAAGTGCATACTTAGGATTTGGAAGCTGGGAATTTCGGAGATTAATTCACCGGGTCAACCGTCTGACTTTTTGATGCCATTTAATTCATGAGTAAACAGAAAATAAACCAAACAATGGACAGCGTATAATCTTACACAGGTGTAATAAGGACTTTCCTGCTCTAAACGTGCCCTTTGCCCTTGAAGTCTCCCTTTTAACTAAAAAGGCTTGACACCCAGGTTGGGTTTTCAGGCTTTTTTTAAATTTTATTTTTATTTATTGCAAAAGGGAAGGGATAACTTATATTATGTGTATTAGGTATGTGTATGCCTGTTGCAAACGTTTCGGAAGCGAACATTGCTGCTTTTTGGGCAATTTTTTCTATTCAGTTTTGTCTATTCAGATTAGTGTAACCTTTCACTTTGAAGGGTCAGTCATGGGTTTGTTATGTTTTTTTAATAAAATACCTTTATAAAATACGCATATATAAATTTTTTCTATCAATAATTCATCCTTTTTTAGAGCAAATGTGCAGGAAAAAAGGACGAATATCTGACGATTTCCTTACAAAAACGATTTAAAAGTTATAAGCTGTTTACAATGCTGTAAGTACCTATTTGTAAAAGGTTCGACGAATTCCAAGACTGATATGGCACAAAATATTTAAATACTTCCGGTGATATTTTTTTATTGATACGAATGAAATTTTCATGTCCAAAGTGTATACATATGCCTCCTTTGTTTTGCTTGGCTGTAGTTTGCACTGCTTCGTTTTGTTTGCTTCCTCGAAATTCTTCCTGTGAACTCGATTTCTATTTAGTAGTATTTAGGTGTGTTAATGAGCAAGTCCAGAGAAACGTTGGTCTTCCTTGTGTGCTGAAGAATTCAAAAAAGGTAAAAGAGCTTTGGTTTTCAACCATTTCCTGGTCAGGTCATGGGGTTGTATCTGCCACTGGTAATTTTCAATTCATATGTTTTTGTTCCACAGGAATCATGGGCTATTCGTCTGAAAATTGTGTCGTCAAGACCATGTCAAGATCGCCATGTTCGGTCAGTAAGAAAGATGTGGCGTATGCAAAATTCTTCCTCGGACCAGGCGTTTCTTCCAATATACCTGGTTAGTCCCATATCTGGGTAGTGTACCATCCCGGGACTACTTTCGGGGATTTGCTGGCAAAACTGAGTACCGTTTTCGGGATTAAAGGAGATCTTGCAGTGTACCTTGAAGGCTACTATATTCCACCAAGTTTGAGTACGTCTTTGCTCACGAAAGTCGATGATCCAGTTGTGTGGTAAGCTTTTATTGGACCTAATTTTTCTGGGCTATTTCAATTTGCTTTTTGCCCATCGTTATCTGTTCGCGAAGTTTATCCTCGGATTGGAAATTAATTTATTAATCGTCAAATGTGTTGCAGTGTCGGTCTCGCTGATTGGCCAAGGCGGGTGCGTACCATGGACTACATACTACCAATTGCAGTGGCCATGACGTCCCTTCTGTTGTTTATTGGCTATGAACTTGACTGGAAGTATTAAAATGTTTTTTAACTATTATGTACGAATGAAGTGCTCTCGATTGAAAAAAGAATTGTCAAATATTTCATAATCCGGAAGTGTTTAGACAGCTAATTGTAAACAATTTATATGTTTTATATACCTATAGGATATTAAATCAGAATTTGGCATGTTTTAAGACGAAAGTTCCCTTCCGTATCAACATAAATTGAATATAAGTAACAAACTTTACCGTTGCTTATACATACATATATTTGTTTTTGTTATTGTTATACATACATATGTTTGTTATATGTATGTGTATAGTACATGGGTATAACAAACAACAATATTTACCTCAATTTGTACAGAAAGAAATGTATCGAAAACTGTTGTATTGTATCATTATGAAATTTGACTGATAGGTGAATTAATTTATTTAGGAGTCGATTTGATAAGAAGATTCTCTAGAATCATTTTAAATTTCTGTGGAACTAAATTCCTCCCAATTAATATAAGTTTGCTTCCCTTATCGACATGAGCTTGAAATTCGGACGGCGGAATCTGAACACGATTTATTTCGTATGTATCATTTACACCCTGAATCATCAGAGCCGAACTTGAATCGAAATTTTCTTCCGTATGGTTCTCTTCATCAAACACCAGACCCTTTTTGAAAATAAGAAATAAAAAATTAAACTTTGAGCAAATTCAATTGGAAACTCCTGTGTAAAATTATTCATGGGTAGGTACACCGAGCACATAAGTGTTTGCATTACAGAAAATGAAAGTAGATTGAAACTTGGAATACACCTTAAGTCTCCATAATTCGGACGGATCATCTGAATCTTTTTCCCACAGAATGTTTCCCAAAAAGTCTTCTAATATCAACCTGGACATGGGTGTGGGCAGTTGAAGTGTTATTGTGCCCACGCTTTGATCCAAATGTGTTGATTTGAATTGACTACTGTTTTCTTTGCTGATCTGACAGAGCCTTCGAAATTACCCAAAAAATGTTACAGAACTGCCATAAAATATTTTACATAAATAAGAAAAACGTTTAAAAAATCGAAACAACATTTTTTCTGGTGGCTTCCTCACCTATCGTATTTGATCCCATCATACGCCTTTAGGTCCAGGAGGCAATCTAACGGTATCCTGCGCAATAATTTTTTTCAATGATTTTTAAACTGAACTACATATTACTCTGTGCTTTAGTACGGTTAACACTAACTTGCAAAACTGTGTGGGTCGAATTTCAGCGGTTCCATTAATTTCTGTAATAGCCCTTTTAACCAAATTTAATTGTGTTGCATCCACTAAATCCGTTTTATTCAACACAATAAAGTCCGCAAGAGCTACTTGTCTAAATTGAAAGGAGAACAGAAGTCACAACACACCACCATGAAACATTCAAAAACGAAAACCTTATTCAGAAATACATATGTAATATCCAAATCTGTGTAAAATCAAATGTAGTAATCTACCGGACGGTGGAACTAAAATATCCTTCGGGAGGCTTTTCCTGTAATTTCTACAGAGGAAAACAAGCATCGTCAATCAAATGGATTATTTCGAATATCATGATCACGTCTTATGGGCACTAAATTACCTCCAACCCGTACTTAGTATCAATTACAGTCACGATACCGTCTAAGTAAATGTCACTGCCAAGATCTTCATCTAGCCAGAAAATGGAAGCAATTGGTCCTGCATACAAAACAAATGCTTAATGAATGAAAAAACTTGTCAATACAAGAAAGCTCAACAAATTCGCTAACTCACCAGGATCAGCAAGGCCAGTAGTTTCAATTAAAATGTAATCAAATTTCCCTTTCTTCTCCATTAGATTTTCAATGGCTTTAACCCCATTATCCCTGCAACATCAAAGTTGAAGTAAACTTTACGGAATAATCATCATTTTTGTCTAGCTTACACTAGATCTACGTATATTAAATTCAAACAAACTAATTTTGCCAAACAAAATTAACCAGAATAGGACTCACTTGACGGAACAACATAAGCAGCCATTACGAAGTTCCAACCATTCTTCGTACAGTTCTCCTTCTTGGCCTACAGCAAGACTTTTCTCCATTGCGCTGTCTGAAATGAACAAAAAGTTATGACACAAACTATTTACTTGTTCCTTATGCTCAAAGTTGAAATATTTGTTGACCGGAGGCAATCAATCAGCGTGATTATACCCAACATTACAAAAAATTGGTGAACACCTTCAGACTCACCATTGGAGAACTCATTAAGAATCACAGCAATCTTCTTCTCCGTTTGCTCATGCAAGATGTAGTTCAGCAACGTGGTTTTTCCAGCACCCAAATATCCAGTTAGAATGGTCACAGGCACTTTCTTCATGGCTTTCTCCTCTGACCCAAGCTGACCTCCAATCAATGCCGACTCCTCGGCTTCCAAGTTATTTGATCCATCAACCTGCACCAACTGCGGGATATCGTCGTCCTCTTCCATCGCCTAAGTTTGCCTGGATCAAACAGGATTTGCAAACAAATGTATTATTGTTGAGTTTAAAAGGAATATCAAAAATCAAAATACACTTGTTACGTTTCAAGCATTTAAATGGCATTGCCATCAACGTACGCAACGCTTCCCCTTTTTTGGTAGGCAAGATTCTATCATTTATTCAACTGACGTTTCAGACAAGTGTGGAAGAAGATCCTAATATAACTAATCAGGCAATTAAAATATTTACTTACCGGCAAATGCGTTTGTTACAACAATTAAATCAGCAGCTGCTCATCAGAGTCAAAACTTCAGTTTTTTTCATTTAATTTTGAAGGTAATGATCTCTTGTTTTAATTAACAAGTGCAAAAAATATAGTATTAACAGGTACGAGAAAAGAAACGCTTTTTAACGGTACGATAAATTGAATTCGTTTCTGAATTGAATTTTAATGTGGTTCCGCGTAAAACTCTTATCCAATTATATTTTTAATTTTTATACGCATTTTGCTTGCGTTTGAGATGTATGCGATTTTCCCACCAGAATTTTTGAATTCAAGTTTGTCTGAAATGCTTTGACTTTGGTCTTGCACATGCGGTTTTCAATGCTTGAAGCTTCACCTTTCCTTTTTCTTGACCTCATGTCATGCCAGCCATATCAACTTATTGTCAAGAAAGACCTTGGAGCATTGTCGGGTCAATACAATAAAATATGCGTGTTGGAAAGATCACCAGACATATAAGAATTACCACGTCGTGGTAGCGTTTTATTTAATTCAATTTGAACATAAAAAAAGTTTTTACCGAAAATAGAGAAACAGTAGTTTAAAACCGGGTTTACGCCAATGGAAAACAAGATAACTAGATGTAACTACACAAACGGTATACTGTTAGATTGTTCGGAGAACAGTTTTTGTTACTAAAAGATATAGTGAACATTGTGTGTGGATGTTGCAGGTTAGAAGTTTTTTCCACCGTGTTGATTCATTTCCCAATATCAAGTACGTAATATTAAAAAAAAGTAGGACTACTAGTAAGTTTAGTAGCTACACCTCTAAATAAAAGACTGAGCGTAGAAATAATAATTAATTAACAAATAAATTAGTCCAGATCAACAACTTCCGGCTCTTGTACTCTGCAGGACTCCGAAGAAGTTTTCACCTTGAAAGTGAATTTGGATTTCTTTGGAGTTGGTTCATCGCCTTTATCATGGGAAGATTCCTTGCGTTTATTCTGATGGCTATCGTCTTTGTGCTTATCACTTTTGGAGCTTTTGTGTGACGAAGATGAGGAAGAATGTCCACTCCGATGCTTTTCTTTATCTTTGTGTGAATGGGATGAGGAACTGGATTTCTTGTGAGTACTCGACGAAGAACTAGATTTGGATGAAGAGCTTATTTTCTTTTCCGGACTTTCGGGTATTTTGCTGGAGGACAAACTTTTCATCAGGCTTTTGGCTTTGGTTGGATTCACGATTGTGAGAGGTAATGTATACCAGATGTCTTTGTCGATCTTCCCGTTGGATCTCAGAACCACTTTGGCTCCAGCAACGATGTAACTAATCGTAGAATAAGGGGTAAAATGAAATTCTTCCTTCAAAAAGCCGTCAATCAGGAGCAAAGCCACGATGGCTTCACAGGTCTGCCGGTTGTACTTCGGCGTAGCAACGCTCTCCAGCCTCAGTTTTTTGTTGCCCTTGCCCAGCCAAGCATCCATTAATTTGAGGGACGTCATTCTTTCTTCAATATGCGCGGCATTGTCCAAGATAGCATCCAAATCATCCAGTAAAGGACCGGCGTTTATCTTCTCTGAAGTAGATGTTCCGAAGGGTTTCATACAGCAATTATCACACATTTCTCCACAACCAGATAATTCCCAGGCGTCTCCGAAATGTTGTGCCAGGAGACCTTTTCGGCAATTGTTTCGGTCTAAAGAGTACTTTAGCATATTATACACATTAGACACACCGTTCTTTTCCGTAAACATGAGAGAGGACGCACGGAAAGTATCGGCGAATTTGTAGAACAAAATGCAGTACGCCGGTTCTCCGTCCCGACCAGCTCGGCCAGTCTCCTGGTAGTAATTCTCTACAGATTTGGACATGGAATGGTGAATGACATATCTCACATCCAATTTGTTAATTCCCATTCCAAAGGCCACAGTTGCAACAATAACTTGGATATCGTTGTTGTACCATTTTTGCTGAGTCTGGGATCTCTTCTCTGGTTCCAATTGTGCATGATACCTGGCTGCTTTGATCTTCAATGCACGAAGCTTCTCCGCCACATCCTCACAGTCTTTTATAGTCAAACAATAAATAATCCCAGATTCTTGTGGAAACCGAGTTGAAATAAGCTGTGCAATGTCTTCTATTTTGGTGCTATTTTCCCCACAATTCTGAACTTCATACTTAAGGCTCGGGCGGAAGAATGTATCCTTAAAAACAAGACATCCTTCAATATTCAGAATTTTTTGGACGTCAATAATGACATTCGGGGTGGCTGTAGCTGTAAGTCCTATTATAGGTGTTTTGGGGTATTGAGTCTTCATAATTCCAAGGAATTTATAGTCCGGACGAAAATCATGACCCCACTGGGAGCAACAATGAACTTCATCTATAACCAAACGAGAAAATCTGTTTAGTCTATACGCTTTTTCCAGCTGAGACATCAGACGCTTGCTCTTCGCCAGCTTCTCCGGAGTCACATATAAAAGTCTGAGCTTCGCCTGAGGATTCACCATCGAGTCAAAAATATATTTCGTTTGTTCTTTGGTTGTATTCGAATTAAATAGAGCGGTGGGAATGTCGATTTCTTCCATAGCTTGTAGCTGATCTTCCATGAGAGAAATTAGAGGAGAAACTACCAGAGTAATCCCTTTGGATAAAATGGCAGGGAGCTGGAAGCAAAGGCTTTTACCCCCACCAGTGGGCATAATGAGAAGACAATCCAGGTTATTCATAGTCGCATTAATTGAGGCTTTCTGGTAGGACCGGAAGTCATCAATTTTGAATACTGATTTCAAACAGGACATCATCTTAGCCGACCACGGAAAGGTATCCACTTCATACTGGGCTGATGCCGAGCTCCCTTTTGTCAACATATCCAATTCACATTTTATATTGGAGATTTTGTCGTCCAATTCACGTTTCCGTGATTGGAGCGTTTTAATCTGTTCTATCGTCTGTGTCAATTCTTCTTTCGCGGCACGAAGGTCATCTTGGAGACGGATGGACTGTGGGATTTGAAATCCATTGGAAGATGATTGCGCCATTGTCACTACCTGTTTCGTATAAAAATCAGAAGTAATCGATTAATAATACTTCAAACCACCATTAGTCGACGTTTTACAAATTGATAGCTCCAATGCATTTTATTTCTTACCGGAACTTTCGCCGAACTTCCTTATTTGCAACTGTTATTAAGAACAGTTGTTACATCAAAAAACAGCCACGCAATACGACGAGTTTAACCTCACAAATGATGTCCCATGAAATGCTGAATGATGTAGAAATGATGAGTGGTGATGTGATGGGGTCAAATGTGCTTGTGGACGCACACAACCGATTGGCAACTGCTTTTTAATGAGGCAATCAGTTTAATAACTGTTTTATTGTATTGTTTTTTCAATTTCAAACGTATCATTTCGTTTTAGTGCGACTGTGCGTTGAAAAACGGATAAAAAAATGGGCAACAAAACAGCACTGGCTTCATTGAAAACTATAATCTGTAATTATAATCAGACATTGTGGATTACACAAAATTTTGCAGGATTATGGATTCCATCGAACATTTTATATTCTGGACTACGGATTCGGATTTTACTGTACGATTTTGAATTGTAATCCTTGCTGGATTACGGATTAAGATTAGGGATTACACACATGGAACATGGAATTTTCGCTTTTTACAGAAAAAAAAAGTTCCGGTATGCCAGGACTTCAAAAAAACCGCTGCGCGACCAAGGATACCTTAAAGGCCTCCGTAGACTGTCTATGTGTCTGCCACCAATACTAACTATAGATATATCGAAATTCTCTTTTAAAAAATAATTAGGTAATAATAATTATAATCGTAATTAGGCATATGCCAATATGCAGCCTTCGTCTTGCCATTATTGGTGACTTAATTGCTTAATTTAAATATGCTTATTTAAAAAAATATCTCGCGTACAAATCAGAGGTAAAGAGACATTCTTTTTTATTATGTGCTTTCCATAATTGATAGTTATATCCATGCACAATTCCTTCGAAACACAATAGGCTGTTCGAAAGGTTAGAGGTCATCCATTGTGTTCAAGGTCTCCAGGCTTGGGATTTGTAAAGGATCTAGTGATACACAAACGGGTACTTCAAATGCTTCTTATGGGACGCGGGCATTGCATGGAACGCTTGGGAGATGCACATCTTCACTGTCTTTTTTTGTAGAGCTACAACTATATGAGAAGCGTCACTCCGTGTCAAAAATTATTTTCGAATTCTGTTATAGGATTTTATTTCAAAACAAAAGGATAAAATGAAAGCTTACATTCCTCCAGGCATTTATACGGAGGTTTACATTCGGAATCGTTTTCGCAGGGGGAATATACCGACGATGCCCCCGCATTTTTATACGGGATCACACAAGTCAGGCAGAAGTACAAAATTACTACTAAGGCTAAGTGTTTGCCAGGTTTTTGAAACATTATTGCACTACAAAGTCAAATACAGAGCAAAAACGTAACTATTGCGAATTGCGATTGCGAGTTAAAGCTATCTCAACACAACAACTTTGAAGGGAGTGCGAATGTTTTGGGATCCCTGCTACTAAATAATAACAAGTGACATATTGGAGACCACATCAATAACATTTGCTTATTCGAATCCGTCTCAAGTTCCTGCATTAATGAGTATGAACAATGCTTCATTGTTATGTCCAAACACACAAAAACAAAACAATTTGCTGCACGAGCAATTAGCTCATCTTGTCACTGTCCCCCTCTGCACGGATGCATTAGCTCAAACCTTCAGCAGTTCTGTTCGACCTCAGTCTCTGAACAATTTGAATACATCTGTATGTCGTGAAAAACAGAAAAACAGCAATATGTTTATGACTTACACACTTTTCTTCGATTTTATTTAGGAAAAATCATACATCTTTTTTTTTTTCATACATATTTGTCCTCTGTTATTTCATGGGCTTATATTACATTTGTTAAATTATAATAAATCTTGCTTACAACGAATGATCATATGTATTTATGCAGGTATTTGTTTTATTTTAAGTAATTTAAGTATGAATGGGTGATGCGACGTTTTCCTTCCGAATGTGACTGTTCGACTTTTTCTGTAATATTCTTAGTAAGAATACAGCCGTTCATTTAAGAACTTCTACAACGTCATATTTATTTACAAACGTAGAGGACAAGTGATTATTACCAAATTAAATTGAAAATCTAAGAAGAGGGAATAATATAGTTATTAGTTATAATTAATAACGCGAAACAACATTAATTTCTTACAAATACTTATAACTACAGAAGGACTGATTTTTACGTGGTAGTAATGTTATAATAATAGGTAGTTCAGGTCAAACTTCGTCGCCACATCTCAACATTACAGTTGAGAAACATTAAACTCTCCAAAAAATATTATGTACATACAGGAATCTCATGCATCTTGAAAATCACTACCGGTAGTAGTGTGCGATAATTTCCAAAATTCACAGAATTCGAGTAATAGCTAAATTATATACTAGTAATAAAATGTACAAATAATAAGGTATATTTTTACACGTTTTGACGGAAGCACAAAAAAATATAATCTGCTAAAGCATCAATCGAAAAAAACGTGTAAGTAAGTACAATATTCATAAAATAATGACATATATTTAATTATATATTAAATTATAATACAAGTTCACCCGTGTGTACCCACTTAATGCTTACTATTCCCAACAAATAACGACTTACAAGGAATAATACGTTAAACTACAAAGGCTACAAAATTATTTCGTCTCTACACTATCATCATGTCTTTTTTAAGTAATTTTAATTTGTTGAACTCATATCCCTAACCCTTGAAATTACTTATGGAGATACGCTGAGCCAAATGAGGGAAAAAGTCGACTCCAGGAGTAATTCCGACAAAGCACTACCGTACCGATAAGCACGGCCTACAAAAACCTGAAAGTTTCATGGGTTAACTTTTGAAAATTCTCTCCCCTCTACTCGTGTTTGTAATAAAATGATGTTCACAGTTCACATACATTTTATACAATGATACACAAAACATTAAATTGTTCTGCCACAATTTTTATTGGCACCCTAGGTTTCCTCCTCTCTGCATCTTTGTAATTCCTGCAGAAATTTGATAATAGATACTAAAATAACAATATGAGATTGAATTGAAACGACTGACTTCATTTCATAGCAGAAATTATGAATTAGTACGACAAATTAATACACTTATGTATTTCTACAGTTAGGAACCGTTTTTAAAGTGATTATTGTTTTGATGTCTCGAATTTTTAAAGGGCACTGTAGTCTGTAGTGATGTACATATATCCCCTGAAATTCGCTTGCTCAATTCACATTTATGTATATAGTATGTACTATGTACCTATACTTGTTACTTGTATACATATTACATATAAACGAAGTAACCGTACACAGACCAAACGGTGTCTTTAACTCGTATGAGTTAGCACTACAAACATTTTTCACGCTAACTATTGACGTACTTACACTCTTGTGTTAGCATATTAATCCATTATTGATTACATCCTGACTGGTGTTCCTTCATATTTGCGAGATTTGACTTCCTCAGGTTGTAATTCCAAAAACAGCTGAGCATTCTCCAATCTGCTATTGACGGTCTCTATGGCTGGTTTATGATAGCAAATCCCATGTGGAGACTTTGTGCTACGGTTAACTATTATTTTGCAATAACCACCTTCAATTTTGATTATATACGTAACATAGTGATTTTTTTTACCGTTTAGTAATCTCGTGTTCATTCCATTACCGTGTATTTTACATCGTTAACACAATATTTATATACATACACGTAGAGTTACCCTTGTTAAAGGGAAGACTTAACTAGCAAAATTCCCTCCGTGCAACTTTGTTTTATGTTTGTCTGCCTTCCGGAAAAAGACACTGGACAACGAAAGTGACTTTGGATGCAACAGGAATAATTAATGCACACATACATACTAAATAATAACTTAATAATAATAATAATTTATAATTTGCAACTTGTTCTGACTTCATTTGAGAATTGTATTACATTTTATGACAGGACGATGGCTTCGTACGGATGGTCATCGCACTCTCCGTGAGCTAGCCTGTGCATGGCCATTTCACAGATCCCGTAGTAGTGCACAAACGCCGCTGCTATCACGAGAATATGGAACAGCTGGTGGCTATGGAACTGCAAAATAAAGAATTATGAGTATATGATATACATAAGTGTACATAATTCGTCTTAGATGCTTTTTATACGAATAGGTAGTTAATTTGTACGGTAGTATAGTAAACGAAATGCTTCCCCCGTTGTACCACAAACGTACCATAGCTGATGTATGCTGCAATTTACTTGGAAAGCACATAGCATTATACTATAGTGAATTAAGGTATGCGTTGCTTTAGATTTTGCTTTATCCAAAGCGAGAAACCATTTCAGAGACATAAAGACAAATAAGTTCTACCACTGGGTTTAAACAAAAATTTTTTCAGGATTCACAACTAAGTACGTACAACGTAGTAATTAGCGGGAGCAACTTTTCCCATTCATGCAGCCTACCGAATTCTCGCATGGACCACTAGGTAAGGGGAACATGAAGGCAAGGTATTGAAATATTACCTTGCCTACTCTATATTGTATTTTGTATTGCAGTTCGCCTACATATTCACAATGTTACGTAAACATACTTGTACTTGTACTTACCCAAATATCACATTTTCCAGGAAACCACCTCTCCGGAATACGAGAAGCATACACCAGTGCTCCAAGGATGTACAAAGCTCCCATGAGAATAAGCCAACCTAGGGATGCCCGGGAAATGGCATGAATCCAACCTTTTGCCAGGGCATAATGAACTGCAGGAATCACGCCACTCAGTCCAAAACCAGCAAATAAACCTGAAAATTGAATATCCAAAATATAATTTTCAGAAATATCTACAATCAACATATGTATGTATATAACAAATTGATCAGCACTACAGATATCTTGATTTATTAAAAGTTATGCGTCAATCTGTGTTTTCTGAAAATTGGATTTGGATCCAACAACATTCGCCACATTTTATTTGTTGCAAATCACAACCTACTGAATCTTCGTATTGCAACAACCAGTACTTATTTTCAGGAGTCATTTGCGGGGTTCTTTCATTGAAAAAGTAACGTCGCTTGTACGATAGTGCTAAATAGATTTTAAAGACGCTGGCATAATTTTAAAACGCGTATTAAAATTATGCCAAAACTGGAGAAAACAGAAACCACAAAACTCCATAACGTAAGTAAATGAATTACATACCTGCACGTAAAGGTCTGAAATGGGGTTCACCAAATCTATCCCAAAGTGAGACAATGATAGACGTCATTCCAAGAACAAATGTCACACTCATGTAAGTAAATTTGACTGCTTTCTCGCAGTAGAATCCATAGTAAAGCCACGGAAAAAATGAGCCCATAATCAGCAAGGCAATACCCACGTAATCCAATCTAAAAAAAAGCACGCATTTTTTAAACATTCGAGACAGGCACAGGAAATCGTAGCTTTAAAAAAAACATGATCTAAAACATAAATACATTTGCGATTTGCATGGAAAAATCCTGAGATAAATCTGATGTCATAATTTCGTATGTAGAGTATTTGAAAATTTAAACTTACTTGCTGAACAATTTCCCGACAAATTCTGAATGGCAATGAAGTGTATGAAAGGCAGAGGACAAGAACAGACAAGCAATAGCTCCAACAAAAAATACTGCAAAGACCAGCTTCTCCTGTAAGTCAATCTCCACGCTGGGACGACTTAGGAAATAAATGGCAACGACTAAAAACGCCACGCAACCTAATAAGTGAGTCCAAATGTTGCCAGTTTCTGTATGTATACGAAAAATGCTCTTGAGACACTCAGCAACCGAAGGAAGTGGAGGACGGTGGCCTCGGTGGAGGAAATCGTTATCTTGAAGCCACCGCGGAAGAGCCTACAAAGTTTCATTATTAACGAATTCATTAAATGTTATGTCAGTTACGCGCATTTGAAGGTCTGTATTAACTGAACGGGTTATAACCATAAAAAATGTAAGGGTTTTGCTTTTTGCGATCATTCAGCTAAGCTGAGTACAACAGAGTACAAAAGTAAAAAATTAACCTTGAAATGACAGCAATTCCATCCCGCAGCCCAAACTTTCTTTGCAAATTCTTCAACTTGCTCAGTGGCTGCTGTTAATTGTGGGATACAAAAGTCATACTCATCCATGTCTTCCTCTCGATTTAGTAATTCAGGATCCACCTGTGCATACAGAGAAACATGGAACTGGTTAAAAATTGTGGAATTTCCAGTGACGACAGAGGAAATGCGTGATTGTATTACAAAGTCAAACTAAATGATTATGTAAGTCTGAGCACGGATTAATAATAGTTGTATACCTCGATATCGCTGGGTGTTTCTAAGGGTGTTGCCGGCAACGTGAGTCCACCTCCTTCTTCCAATTCTTCATCAAAGTTTTCATTGAATAAATCAGGAATACCCGGAAATTCTAACGATCGGATGTCATCTAATCTTTCAAGTTTTCTATTCAGTTCATTAGAATTCAGTTCGCTATTTTCTTCCTGATCTCCTTTTCTGTAGAAAGGGAAGCATATACAAACGCCATAAATTAAATTATCCACGGACTTTGCAATTTCTTCAAATATACATCTCAATGCCACCAACTCATTTCCAGTTCTCTTGTCTGAAGAGGCACTCCTCATTTTACTATCGTTAGCATCACACAAAGAAGGGAGCACAAGTAGAATACGAAAGCTTTTCTCATATTACAGAGGCAACTTTTAAAAAGAATGAGACTGTTAAATCAACTGAAATAGACAAATTTCAAGAACAGTCTGTAAATAAAGAAGCATTGAAAGATAATTAAAATAGAGACTAAACAAACTCCCACGTACCCATCCATTCTCCGTGCTGTAAAGTCTGTGTAAGGAAATCCATCCTGGGCATTTACAATCAGTCGATGCCTTCGTCGTGCTTCGTTGATACCGTCTCTAAATTGAGCTTCTAGTGACTCCGCCATTTTTGTGCTGTTACAGTTAATCTTGTTTTGATTCAAACTCCCGTTCCTTTTGTAGTTTGCGTAATCCACAAGAGAATAATTCCAATCCGTCTCCGGTACCCTGCAACCTTTCTCCTTTGCTTCTTCGTGAGCAGATGTTTTCAGAGAAAAGGCAATTTCCTTGAGCTATGCAATTATTCTGAGGCAGAAGTTTCCGTTCCTTTATGATTTTCGATTAGATTGAGCACCATCACCCTGTTATGGGTGTGCAATGAAGATTCCTTGTATACCTCCTCCTTCAGTCTCTCACTGACCTATGAAAAAACATATAGATTCATTTTAAGTTATCAGCAGTCGTCCAACAAATTAACTTAGGCACAGATAGTAAATCCATTAAAGAAGGAACAGCTCAAATCTAACGTATGCTATACGAAACATAGCCGCCATTTAACTATCACTGCTTAAAGTAAGTCAACTGGTGAATTATTGCCAGTAGCCACCGTATTCTAGTACTGAAATTTTCAGTAATACATTATGTTAACTTATTCATTCCTACATTTTTATGCACACCTTTTACTGTTCCAAATGCACCTGACGTAGACATTTTTTCTTTTGTCTGTTACTGTCCAAGTCTTGTACCTTTTATTTACACCCAAAGTATAGAAAATTCATCAAAAACATTAAATAAATCGTGGCTGCCCAATTCTCAGATAAAATACACATGATAGGTTCCTCACATCATGTATAAATAAATACCCCACACAAATCAAATATTGATTCAGGCTTTTATTCCTCCACCACCTCCTCGAAGGTCAATTTATTAATGCATTTTAGGCCTGACAGGTAAGTATTAGTAAGTAAGTAAAGCCATATCGAGTACAGTATACACGAACATATGCCCTTTTCTCAAGTACGGGTATTATTTGCTCCAAGTCAACACAAATTACATCCTGTTTTGTGCTTCCTTCTCTTCCCCAAGAATCCCTTGTATTTCCATATGGAAAAAGCTTGTCAAACATACTTCATCCATTGTCACCGATAATAAATTCAAGGTGTGCATACGTAGGGCTGCCTAGTATTTCCACCCAAAACTGAAGAGCACATCGCTTTTTAGAAGTACACAAGGTAGGCGCAAACACATGTGATAAGAACACTTGAAAAAAATACAACAACGTAGTATTTGAATAACCTTATTTTTTCCCCAATCAAGTACCACCTAATCCTTTCTCCGGTACATCCATGAACATCACAATTCAAGCTATATAATAAAGTACAATACATGCCGTGTCTAGAGGAAAGTCACGGATAGCTATTCAATACAAAACCTGTACCGAGCATTTGCAACGTTTCGTTGCACGTGACAATCTGACAATTACATGATTATATGATGATCACGATAAGATAAAAAACCAAATAATTGAAATGAAACATAAAACAAAACACATCAAGTCCTTTACTAGGTAAAGTACAGGCAGAATGAATACACTCTGAACTAAACACAAATTATTTCACCACTAGAAATGTATTACTTTTGTCAAATCTAACTCCCCGGCGCAAAAAATCCCCTGATAGTAATATATTGCACAATCGCCATGCCCAAAGCCTTTCAACAATCTAATAAAACCACCTGGATTATGTCCAGTATCCAAAATTGTCTTTCTGTATAGTACTCCCATTTATCTACACAAAATAGAAATGATTGTCCGTACCGTATCCAGAGATATAGGTACGTATAGGTAAGCTCAGGTAAACTGACAAACCTTTTGCCAACGGTTACAAAGTACAATAATTGCTTCCACAAGACAAGAATAGATTCACTTGCCTGAGGCACCTTCATATGACTATCGACTCAATTTTCTATCACGCGTCATTTTATCCGGAATTAATATAGCGCAGGGCAAATATTTTTTAGTATTTTCCCTTTCTTGTGTGTCATCAATACAATGTCTGAAACTCCTGCGGGGGAAGTACGTCCTCTAAATGGTTCATAAGTAAGTATGCAATTGCGAACATGTTGTAGCGTAAATAAAATAATAATAATATAGATTTCTCCCTTTGTTTCCCCACTTTCTCACGATCAACATTAATAAGCTGTGACACCAATATCAATCATAACTTAAGCCTTAGTAGTAAATGCGAAAAAATGTGGAACACATTTCGCGATTTCAGTAGGCTTATAATTATTACTATTGTGTATTGTGTATATAATATACAAACCAGATTTTGTCCAAAAGTTTCCCTGTCTGTACTCTGTACTCGTCTGTCTTCCTTAAAAAAAGAGTAATAACACTATCTGGACAAATTTGGCCCGAATGCCTAAGTAATTAGTGAAAATACAAAAACAGCGAAGAACATAAAAACCATTGAAGCAAAAGTGTGACAAATGTTCATAAAAAAAATAATACACTGGAGAAAAAATCTTTCCCCGTCTTGCCCAAGCTGTTTCTCCTGGAACAAATTTATCACAAAGACAGTTAAGAACCAGAAGAAAAATAAATAAAAGAAGTACCCTGAAACGTTATCCTAAACAAGATCGTGCTCAATTAATAAAAATCTTAGGAAAAACTGTTCTCCCCAAATTTTATTTTTACTCCAAATCTCTATCTGATAGACAATGAGTCTAAAAATAATTCTGCATAAATAACTTATGCTGTAGTGACTTACCAAGAACCAGTTTCTGTTCACGTATACAAATTGATTGATCCCAAAAAAAGAAACCACGTGCCAGGAGTGACAAAAAGGGTGTCTGGTGTGTACTACCACAGAAAAAGTACCCTTGTCCTTTGTCACACAACAATACACGTACGTGTGTAGTGTGTAGACGTAATCAATGTTGTTTGCCTCGTGGAATATGAGATTTTATCTCAAGTTTACTAAAAAAAAAGTCTTTGGGTCAACCCCCCAATGAAACACACACACACAGAGTGTACCAAATGAGTTTCTTGTATTTAAGGTGACGAGAATTCCACTAGCTACGTAAGAGCTTCCGTGCAGCTACACAGTCCATGCGAAACTGTTGATCTTTTCATGCTCACACATGGAGTTTTCTTCTCGGGTACACTTTTTGAGTTTGTACTTTTTTTTCTCTTTAACTGGCGAGAGTGCAAACGATAAAAGCTTTAAACTATATACATGACGATTGACGGAGAGATTTTGACTCTACTGGTGTATGTGCAACAAGCAAAAAGCACTCTGGCTTAACAGTTAACACACAGCAGTGCCGAAGTAACTCTTTCAACCCTTTTCTATCGGATGAATGCTGTGAAGACATTACATACACAATATACTGTCTACGGTGTATCCACATATAAAGGCCAAGGTCCAAAGTACAGAGCAGAACAGACAGAGAGTGAGTTTTGTTACTGTATGAACAAAATGGCCATAAGCAAGAGTTATGAACGGTCACTGCGTGATCCTCTACGTAACCCCGTCATCAAAGCCTTTAAAGTTAACTCAGTCGTCCTGGCCCAACTGTTTTTAATGCAGAGTCATGCAGCCAATAAACAAGATTTAATAAGTAAGTTCCTATACCTTCTACCTCTCTCCACCACAGCAACTTCCATAAAAGCTCATTTCTACATCTGCACGTGGCTGTTCAGAGGCTGGGCAAAAGAGCAAATATAATAGCGGTAAGAAAAGACTTGAGGAAAAAAAACTTACAGCCGAAGAAGAAAAAAAACCTGGTTAAAACATGAGAGAAAGAACCGTCTCCCAGCTATTCAATTTCCTTGCACAAAGTTAACATAGTATTATCAAGTTTTAAACAATAAATATATACATACAGCCCAATGAAAAGATCGACGGAGGAAGAGAAGCGTGAAGACATTTGCGTGTGTATACATATACATACAAAAGAACAAGAGCAAAGAAGAGATGGAAAAAAAGACCTAAAACAGTTGGAAGAAAAGTTCTTTGACTCTTATCTCCTCCAACAACAATCGCAAAAAAAAAAAAAAGGAACAACTTCAACGTTCTTACCACAGCCACACCACCAGAAGAGATACAGACAGTAATTATTGCGAAAGTCCGAAACTAGCTTGACATTACAAGATACAAAGGGGAGGATTAATGACCCGGTTTCGGGCTCCGCAATTCCCGGCAGACACCAAAAGTCTCCAAAAAAGATGAAGACGAATTAATTAGTCTCAAAATGAAAAGAAGGGAACTAGTAACGAAGGACCAATTATGGTGGAGGAAGAATGGGAGAAATTAAAACCCAGAGAAAACTTTTCTGGCTCTTTTATTTCCTCACAGCTGACAACATTATGTATTTAAACTTCACGTACATACTGGAAAACAACAATCATCCCAATTCCCATTTTCTGGATGAGGGTGGGAGGGACTTTCCTTTTGGAATGTGAGACGCAAAGAGTTCTCTTTAATCAATATAATTCTGACACAAGGGTCTCATTAATACCAGTCCTAAATTCAGTAGTTATACTCAATATTACTTGATTCAAACAAATGAAAGGCAAGGACTTTTCAACAAAAGCGAACCAAAATATAAACGAACTTGTGAAAATTTATACGCGGCAATTCAATATACATACAAGGTTGAAATAATATCCGAACCAACCCTTTCCCTGCACATCATACATATACGCATGATAGTTTCCCTTGTTATTACAACCGACTTTCTCTTTTCCTGGAGATTTCACATAAGCAAAAAGCAATGTAGCAACAAAGTACAAAGTTTTTCCCAGCCTTTCTTCCTTGAACAACATGCTCAAAAATAAATAAAACTCTCCCCTAGTTTCTTTTTGACTCAAGGTCTGAAATGTATGCATACGCGTGTACCTTGATAACTGAGTTTGTCGGCAGCCATCGAGGAGAGATCATTTGGTAAAGAACTCTTGTTGGGTCGTACTACTTAAGGATTGAGTGCACTTGCAAGTCAAACCTTAAATTAACTTAGAGTAACCTTCATGCCTTTGTGTTTTTTCTACAAACCTTCTCGTCTGCATGTCTCCTTTCCCCCAAATACCAGAGCTGAAATTAGGAGACGAAAATAAGTTAATCCAAATGAAACGACATTTCTACTTGCATACTACATTACATACAGTACATACAGAGATACAGACACTATTTAGGTACCCGAAGCACATACCAAAAAAACATTATGTATGTAATGTATACATTTGAAACAATAAAAGATTTATCTACCGCTATAATCGGGTAGCGCACGAGTAAAAAACATTCCACTCAAAATAGATGTAATATATAATGCATTAATTTTTATTACCCGGGACGAGGGGAGAGAATTAAGAACTTTTTTGTAACAGGTCAGTAATCGCAAACCGCAGTGAAAGGTCAACCAACCGACCAAAGACATGCAAAACGACTACCTGATATCCCTACCTTGTGAGCGTGCCAACTGTCTGTTTTCAAATGCGTCAACAAGCACAAACGGAAGATCCAAAATAATATCAAAGAAAACCATTATTATATAGATCCAGGCTATTTGAGGAAGAGAAAGGCGATAAAACCAAGGTTTTTCCTTCTACTGTCACAAACACCTTCAGGGGGGAAAGTTTCCTCTGATGAAGACACATTTTCCTTGCTTCCAGCTATTATTTCTGAGAGTTTTAGTTTACTATTTTTTGCACAAAAGACAATAGAACCCGAATTACTAGGATGCATACCCTACCTGTGCATAAGGAATATGATGACATCTCCGTCCACGAAAACAATGCAAACAAAAGTTCATTAATGTTTGTGAAAAAATGATAACAAGAAAATTTTATGTATGGACAAAAAAAAAACCGACGAGTCCAACATTTTTCTTTTATAATAACACATTCATGCCAGCCCCTGCAGTCATTTCTCATTCATCCTGCAGAATACGTAAAAGAATTATAATGGGCATCTGCTGCTTCCTTGTTATTCTTTGTTGTTTCTAAACTTTTTTTTAACGAAGTACAATGCCAGGCCGTTACATTGTATTTTGCCCAACATAGAAAACAAAGTAAACATAATGAAGAGAGAAAAACAAGAATGAAAATCTACGTTCCAGCGAGAGACAACTAACATCTCAATTTATGGAACTAACGAAGCGAGCCAATAAAAGTTACAGTAAATAACCTGCGGAATCTTCTCTACGGGTTAGATAACTTCACACACGCACATACATGCGACGCAATATGATGAGGAAAACAACAGTCGTGTGTACCAGAACAAAAAAAAACAACAACTTTGCACACTTTACGTAACTTTTGCAAACTCTTTAGTATAAATTACGACTTATATAAGGCACACTTCTACCTCTACAGTATACTCTCTCCGTTAAAATTGCAACTTCATACATGAACACACTCGAGCAAAAAAAAGGAAGACATTTTTACGCAACTGCTGCAAACAAACCACTTCAGATCACCTTTTTTTTTCATTTTAATTCATAGCGAGAGTAGACACACACGTGTACACACCCTCAAATGCAACCAATGAGAAGAGACAACCTTGAGGATGTAACGAGCCCATCTAACCCACATATACGTATGTTATGGATGTAATTATGGAATATGATCTGGCTATTCATTGTGGAAGGCACAACAAGGGTCCATCTATTTATAATACAGTCGCAAAAATCACCGCAGACACGGTTGCCTATATAGTCCAAATCGTTTAAAAAACTGCGTCTTTTCTCGACTAACTAGGGATCCATTCACACAGACATTCTTCACCCGAGGTCACCCTTTCAGTTATAATACATACATGTTTGCCAGTGAAGTAGACTGTCATTTCATCGCAAAATCTGCTCGTGCCAAACACAAATTATAGCATATGGGAAAGGATATACAGGGATGCAGACATTGGATCTGTTGTAAACATCCTCTGTCTCCTTCTCGTGAAACAACTAATAATACGCCTCTTTAGAGTCAAATTTCCTGAGTACACCAGGACCCAAGAGTTTTTCCTCAGTACATGAGGACGAGGACCCACGATTTTTCTTGATTGCATTACGCCGTCCCTCATTGATCGACCCAAGCTCTTCCCATTACAGATTAGCTCAAACGGAGATTGTGCTCATGATTCTTGCCAATGCCTTCGTAAATGAATGATGATTGACCAATATTTTTCCTTCTCTTTCCCAACGGACTCATGATTTCCTCGCCACCAAACGACCGCCTTATTGCGCTCACCAATCTTGTCAGTTGCGGGAAATTTCCTACAGATTTATGTACGTAATGTATAATATACCCACCACATTGTTGTTTATGGGCGTACAAACCTTGAAAAGCGCACCTATATAAGTGCAACATATTTCCCATTCAAGGCGCATAGCACGGATCGTCAAACATATCCATTACTTTCCGTTCAAATATGGCACACATCTAGATCTACTAAATGCTAGTCATTTAGTTTGGGAGGAAAGAACTTTCCGCCTGGTTTAATTTCCTAAATAAATACACTTTCCTCAACGTTTACTTTTACCCCATGCGAGCATGTGTCTGTCTACGTCGATTTTCCCAAATTAGAACAGAGAAAACCCCGTAAGAGACTGTAGTCTCTTACTAGTCAGCTTTTGCAAGCAAATAATTAAAAACTGTGGCCGTTTTAAGCTACGCTGAGAATGGGGATTGGCAGAAGAATAAAATATGCACCAATTAAAGTGTTAAACCCCACAACAGAAGGCTCTATTACCGCCCGGAAAATCATCTCAATATCAACGTACATGTGGTTCAAGTCACTTTTCAGACAGTTCGCAACTAGACTGGGCTAGCCGAGTGTATCACAACTAGGATTATGCACAAAATACCGTCGAGTCTAAATATTATGTAAAACTCCGACGGAATAGTCCTCCCACTGTTGAAACTCACCGGCAATTTAACTTTGCACATGGAAATTATCAGTAACCTGACAAGTTTGTAAACGGCATTCATGACCAGGGGTGTGACAAGCCAAGTCGTTTGCAATGAAATTGAGTACGGTTTCATCAACATTTCTTATCACGCATAGCAAAAGTGATTCTTAATACGCGTATGCACTTTACAATATTCAAAAGGCAGCCCTGGTTTTATAATCCAAGAGTTGCTCATCACACAAGTTTACCCTCATGAATAATGTCATTCTGCTCTTGAATAGCTTGAATGGAAACAGAAAAGCCTGGCAGAGGAGCTCGGACCTTGCCTAACTCACAGAGTTTCACTCGCACAAAACTGGAGCAGGGAGAGACATTTACGAGGTGCGATCTGCCCACACGCCCTACATAAACTATAATTATCGTGAAAAGATATCGTTCCACTTGTCATCTAAAACTCTCAGCCTGGAAATTAATTAAACCTTTATAAAGTCTTGGTATTACGCAGATGGATAATAATACTCATCACATCATCCCACACATTATATATGAGTTGTGGGTATATGCTAGAGAATATCCTATATGCATTGTGAAATTAGCCAGCTAATGGTTTTCTGCAGTTCCTTGCCATTTGCCATAGAATGAAGCCACACTATATACATATACCTTCCATTCAAGAATCCTTTAGCATTACTATTACTACGACGCTCATATCTCAGTGACAACCCTTTGATACTTTGAACTTTAAACTAGAAACTTTCCCACTCGTCCGACTCATACCTTCAACTTGCTCAGACCACACTCTGCGCAGAGTTTTCAATGGTCACAGCTATACGTTTGGACTATATTTTGACATGAAAAGCATTAATAAATTTCGCACAATGTTTGCGAGGCTTCCTGTGCATGCTACCGCCGCATCATGACACCAGACCTGACACCCTGCGTTTTATTGTTAGTCAGCTTTGTGGCAACCTAAGTGAAAAATATGACATGAACTCCGAGTACATAACATATATACAGATAGACGCACATAAATTACAGCCAAATTGACTCCTACGCCCTCTCCGTCCCTTTTAATAACTTTTAAAATTGTTTATCCGCAAAAAACATACATTTTCCCCTCAGAGCAATAATTATTTTTTGCTGTACCGTACAGAGTGATTTAATGTCTGTGCTATAAATTTTCCTTTCAAACCATTATTATTATGGCTAACAAAAAGAATTTACAGGATATATGTGAGGATATCGTCACAAGTAGTCACAGACAATTTAATGTCAAACGCAACTCTTTTTTGAACATTTGGCCATGTGGGAAATTGGGAGAGACTCGATGGGAATAGGACTACAGGCAGGTAACACGCCTTGTACTTATTACGTGAGCAGAGCATTAACGCATAGGAAAAAGAGGAGCCTTCAGTTGTAATTTTTGCACAACTTCATACCTGCCACATCTGCGAAACATTTACGTCCGTATAGAAAATGTACCACCAACTAGTCTATACACTGTTTTTTTTTCGCACCAGCACCAACGGACACAGAGAACTTGCACAAGTACGAATTCTTCTCGAAATGATACATGAGCAACAGAAAGTAAACATGCACGGGAGTGCACTTGAATGTGCAACCACAAGGAGTGCTTTTTCCTCTCTGTACAATGGCAATCAACCAAATAACTCACTTTTCATGAAGCAATTCCCCACATTCTCCCACAAAATCCTCTTGAGAGTATATAGCACACCGCAAAAGTATAGATGTAGGAACAAGAAACATAATTATGCCTAACATTTGGATGGTGAAATCCTCTTCCACAGAGATTACTATAACTTGTCTATCCTAGTAATCTTTGCCACTCCATCGGTCCTTCCTTTTCCACTATTTATTGTATTTTTTTACCATATTTTATGCCTATATAGTGCATGATATTACCTACGCATCAATAACCTCGTGAAGGTCTGCACAATCAGTACAACAAATCCCGTCAACATGATGAAATGAGGAAAAGTTGCCAAAATATTTTTTGAGTGTAATAAACTCTTAATGCCGCAAATGATTATCTTGAGCAGGGCTTCTGCATTTCCAAACCTGAAGGATTATTTTTTTGAAATTTTCATGCAGCCTTTCTGCCACCGTGTAAAAATATTTCAAAAGAACACTGCTCTCTCATGGCCACTGCGAAATAACTTTTCCCGGATTTCGCGCGTAAAAATCCCGTAGAGGAAGAAAATGTCCGCTCTATATTATACTTCGTGTTCATACAACTTTTACTTTTCAAAGTTTTTACTGACAATGAGAACAGGAAGATCCACACGCAAAGAAATCTGCTATGGGTGGAGCACTCGTAAAAGCAAGTGGACTAGGAAAACTCCTTTTTTGTGTTGATTCCAACCTTGCAATAGATATAGACAGACTCTCCGATATGGCAAGACAGTTTCTGGGAACTCCCTCAAGTTCATTCATCAACATTAATAAAAGGAGATTCCTAGCCATTCGAACTATATCCGAGTAAAGCAGCCATATGCTGTTCCAAAATCTTACGCCTTTTTGGTCTTTTAACCCTTTCATCTTCCTCCACCTTTACGTAATCGAAACATACATACGCGGAAGTTCGTGAAAGTGAAGGAAAAAATTCCTGGAACAAAGATTTGACCGAAACATTAACCATGATTCATCCAGCCAAGTACTAAAAACGTCCAATTACAGCATAACTGGGCCAGTTCCTATTTCTCGTGCCTTTTCAAGGATGTAAAAGACCTCAACGTATCCAATGGAATCTAATGCATAGAGTCTTAAGAACATCGAAGCCTACTACGGCCTAAGTGACTGATAAATTACTAATTTTTTGAGTTTCCATATAGTATTCATGTCCATCGTAGTATCGGGGTTACCTACTAATACCAACCAACTAATAATTCAATAACATTTCACGCATAATATACCCTAAAATATATCGAATTCGTAGGAAATACGAGAAAATTATTTGCTGTGGAGAGCAGGAATTGTTAGATCGTACAAAGATTACTCTAAACAGATTTGTATATTGTATAGCAAATAGCAACTAGTAACCGGGCAAATTCCCCGACAACAGCAATTTCGCTAATAGCTACACGGACTGGCTATAGACAAAATTTAAACCCACCACAGACCATATCAAATAACATGAATAGCGTGTTACTGCTGTACTTCGTGATCACCAATATTCTTGTTTAACAAAGTTGACTGTGGCCTCTTGTTAATGCTCTTAAATTTAATTTCCCTCCTGGATCACAGTTCATTGAAGTTTCCCCACAAGGTCTGTCTTCCCGTTCACTCCGTCGACTATAGTTAGAAAGAGTCCTTTGAAGTCATGCTTTTGAATTTACTAAAGCCATGCCAGCTGCATAAAGAAAAAAGAAAGTTCCTGGAAGTCAGTCAGGGATATGCACAGCCGTTCAGCCGTAGGTCGTAGCTATATATACACGTCTCTTTTTTGTACCGGGAACTGGGTTATGAAGCCATGTAACATACCTATGAGCCCCACATGGAAAAGGGTTTTCTTTTTCGTCTATAATAGTCACTTGTAAAAGACTTTATGTTAAAGTCTAAAAGAGAGGGGCAACGTGACTGCACAGCATAATTCCGTCTGCTACACAAAAGAAGTGGAAACAAAAAAAAAGTTTCCCTCTAACTGCAAAAGAGCTCCAGTATAATATAATACTGAGTACGAATAAAAGTTTAAGTGTCTGCGCCTGCTACCCCATCAGTATAATGAGTGAAAACGTAATTGCTTCTGCCAAGTGCTTTCTCTTTTTCCAAATATAGAACAAGCTATTTTCCCATGCTTCCTAGCCTCCGTCCAAGAGGAACCAAGTACTACAGATACATGAAACATGACATAAGTATAACTTTTCAGGATTCTCTTCGGAGCACAATTCCTCGCAATTACGATCATATCATCACAATCGTCGATCCTATTATAGTATTCTATAGTAACTATGGTGCAGTATAATAAGTTTACGTCAAGTTCTTCTGGTGAAATACATAGATCTATCTCTCCCTCATTTACTTAGTGTTAGCACTAACAGCCTCATGTATCTTCGGAGGAATTCTAGGCAGACGTGTACATAAATAAAATCCAATGCACGCTCGTTTACAACACCAGTTAGAAAAAGTCGGTGTGAGATGGTTTAGAGGAGGCAAGGCCCACATTTTCGTTGGAATATCACCGAAAGACAGGGAGGAAAGTTATCCATGAGGCTCTCTCATTCTTTTTAACGGAGGGAGAGGAAATAATTATTTCCAACTTTATGATAATGGATCAGTAATAAATGAGACAGTGGAGGAAAGAGGATGTGTCGTTGTGACAGGTACATTTTCAGAAGTCACTCACTCAGGGATAATATCCTATACTATAATACATAATACACACTTTTCATAAGTGTTTCACATGCCCACATTTTTACCGTGAACAAAGTGTTTTACATACTCACAAATTTATGGAAGCAATTCCCTATATGTATAGATATGTAGTTATGTAGGTATAGGTATTCAGTATTCACTGACTTTTTCCAGTGGATCGGATATTGGGAAACTACAGTGAGGGAAAAATGCACACGTGGACTTCTAGTATGGCATTTTCTGCTGAATTATTAGTCTATATGATTGATCTGGATTTAGAGCAAACGGGTCGTTCCTTTTTTTTTTTTTTTTTGTGACAATTAAGAATTCAATGGTAGGCTGTCTGAGATGAGGGCGATTTGACAAAAACTTGGGGGAATAGCAACCACATTTAATTGTGCTAATGGCTATTCAAATATGAAGGAGATTTTACCCTTTCTTTCACACAGCGTACGGTTTTATAACCGGCAACGAACGTGAAGACGAGCTTGTAGTTGTCAGCTTGTACTGAACCGTAAGCATGTATACAAATGCCTGGCGAAAAGAGTCTGACCTTGGAAGTGTTCACCTGGAAAACAGAAAATATAGATAACTGCTTCCCACGTTCCCACATACAACTTTCTGCGTGACTCTCCAACCATTACGTGCTTTACTAACCAGTGAATTTGTAATAGATCCACGCGCGGTATTCCAGTTCCTGTAGGTAGGAGAGAGAGAGAGAGAGAGAGAGAGAGAGAGAGAGAGAGAGAGAGAGAGAGAGTTGGTGGCCTGTACCTTACTTTGGCAAATTTCATCGGAGTACACGTGTATATGAAATAATAATCCGCACACGAATACATAGAGTATGAAGGAAAGCTGAAAGTGGTTGTTTCCTCCTGCTATTAGCCTATTATTTGCAGTTTACATGAACTATGGAGAATCCGAGGTAGCGGAAGACTATGTAGTACTGTACACGTGATGGTAGTGAAATTACACATGATACCTGAGTCAGGCTAAAGCTTATTGCAAAGGAGTTTCACCCAAGTACTAAGACACATATTGCACTCTTTGAACAAGAATACCCCAAAAATTGAATTTCCTCCACTCTCTTTCACGTTTGAGACATGCAACCGAAAAGGTTCAAAGCCTCCAGTGCAATTTATGCACGCATGGCTTGACTTGTGGTTTAAACAAAGTACAAAACTGTGCTACCACCGTTCTTACTAGTACCGTAGCCACTACCCACTATACAGAACACATACAGTATTGTGCTTAATCCTTGCACAAAAAATAATTTTAGCTCGTGAGCATAAGTCATAAAAAGTTCGACAACACCTTTTATATCGTATTTCGAAGAAAAAAGTATTTCGCACCCTTTACACTCGCCAAAATGTACAATGGCAGAGTGGAGAAACTCGCTGAACCGAGTATCTAAATGTCAGGAGAAAATACGTATGGAATAATTTTGAACGCAAAAACCTGATGATTTCAGATTTCAATTAGACTCAAAAACTAATGCATACATTGAGTATATTTCATCTGGATTTAAAACTCTATTTTCTTTCGCCAAATTCATCTACACATTCACCCACACCCAAACAGCTGTGTTTGAATAATTGGTGAGAGGGTGAATGGAAGTGAAAAGCTCCTAAACATAAACACAGGAGTTGTCGTTTGTGCATTGTTGCGTACTAAAAACAATGGGGAGAATAAAAATTTGGAGCACTTAAAATAGCTGTTTGCAAATATAAACTCAAGTAAAGTAAGTTGCTACTGGCGTTCACACGCTTCTTCACAATGTGAGAAAATGTGCTTTGAAAACCAATACAACTGCAATGAATGTGTACTTTGTACTTCAATACGTAACAATGAATTCGACAATGGGGTCTAAAATGTTATAAGTTATAAATCGATGGCTGCACATAGAAAATTATACAAGAACGTACAGAACTCCCGTGTAGCAATGTTGAAAAAAAACGTGACCGATTCAACTGCTTCCAAAAACCATAAATCTAGCGATATTTTTATGCATGATTTTCTATTGTGCGATGCTCACTCTGAATGTGAATGGGGAAGCTCAGTCGTGACTCGCGACATATAATTCGATTTTATTTTTATTCTAAAAACGTCAAAAAAAAAGAGAATCCATTGTCGGTACGGTCTGCTTGTCAGACGAAGAGCTCATGAATTTTGATTTGAAAATGTCATGCATGAATAGAATGAATAGTTACAGAAATGCTGAAATTCACAAGATTTATATTCGGATAGAAAAATAGCAAACCTTCGACTGTGGGTTTACAGAACATACATATAAATCTCATAGCAGACAGCTTTATCTGGGGAAAATATAGTTAATTCAATTCATTTCATTATGTCTCAAATGTTCCAATACAGGAGTAAGGCTGGTGCTGTTCATAGTTCATACCGATTTCAGATTCACCCAAAAATTGCAACGAAAGCAAATTACCAAAGGCTTAAAAAAAACTTTGGGACTGACACCCAGACAAACTAATGCCGCGTAGTTGTATAAACTACATATGCACACGTCGTTAAGTATTTGGCAGATCAAAAGTCGATATGAATGTCTGAAGCATTAAGCGCAAGGACCACCATAGTACTTGCAGTATTTTCGTGGTAGGGAAAGCTACCGTTAAGTGATTTACTTGCTGTAGTTGATACGATTCATCATGCTGACTATAGCTTTTAATTTGCCCCATTCCCAATGCTTGTCAACTGCAAAATAACAAAGTTGCTAGAACTCCACCACCATGAAGGTCTCTAGGCTTGCATCACAACTCATTTTAACCATACTTTTCAGCCGTCACGTTTCAATCCTTTCATCACGTGCACCGATCCTTCGAATGACTTTGGGTGATATAACAAAAAGTCCCTTTGTATCTTAAATGCAGCGAACAAACAAGAAAATTTGCCACCTGTATGTAGCATTTTGACGCTGGTATACGAAATCTAGATGAATATGGTTTTCAAATAAATCCTTTCAGATTCTAGTGAAACCAGGTCTTGAAAGGAATCCAGTTTAGAAGGCGTGAGAATATTATTCAGGTCTGCTTCGTCACAAAAATTCAACTAGTAAATCCATTTCACAAACTTAAGATTTAAAACAAGTGTATGACAGCTATTTAATTTAGATCGAACTTAGTTAATGCTTGGTTTACATAGATGCTATATATAACCTGTAACCGTTCAAACTCAGAATGAGGTCTCGCAGGCGCTTACACACTTTCGTATTAAATCATAATACTATTGTATATCCGATAATCCGATCGAACCAGTGAGCCATTTTTTAGAAACACGAAATTCCACACTACAGGATAAAATGGAATCTAAAATGTACAATGCATTTTACACTTCAAATCCTGAACTGATTACAGGTATATCTGTCAACACAACTTTATGAAAACAAATGTTAAACATAAAACAGGAATACACAGAGTTTCCCCAATATGAGAAGCGTGACCATCTTAATCCCTAAAAACCAATTTATTGTAATCAATAATTCCATTAGAAGCTCCCGAATGAATAATTTAGCCCCAAACCATTCACATGACACCGACCTTGAACACTTTCTCCCGAAAAAAAAAACAACCCTGCAAATCTATAATCTATAACCTCAATTTCCCACACAATATTCCTCCTCCTTGTAATGGAACAAAAACCACCCCTGAAAACGAAATAGTAAAAGCCTTCTGATTTTCAAAAACAAAGTCAATCTTACCTGATTTGTATGAATTTTCAGCTAAAGTCCTCCAAACAACTCCTTCTTTCAAACTGAATGAGACTGGTAGGCGAAAATAAGGATTTAACCAAAAGTCCCAGAATAATCCGGGTTGAACCAAGTAAATGATCAAATCAAACCAGAAAATGAAATGGACGTGAAGAAATTAATTATATTTCCAACAAAACGAAACAAATGGTCAAAAGAAAGAAAATGATAGAACTTAAAGAGAAAAAGAAAAGAGAGGAAAAGAAACGGTGACTACCATTAAAGTCTCCGTTGATTCTTGATGTACTTTGTTTATTCTTTTTTGAACAGAAAATTTATCCTTTGTATGAGGTGAATAAAAACAGTTTAAAAAAATTATGAACAAATTTGAAAATTTCTTCGTTTTTTGTCGTCCTTCCCAAGAGCCAGAAAGAACAAGACTGTTTCCGAGGGTTTCCCTAGATTTTTTTTGCACTTTTAGCACTGGTCGACTTGTCTCACTATTGTCTCTCTTTTCTCCTTTGTCGATCTGCTCAAACTCGAGCAAAAAAAAAAGGAATCAGCTGCCGTTTCTCCTCGTTGGATGGCCAAATGTCTCTTCACGTGCATATTCACTCCCATACTAAAAGCATTGCAGGGCTTTCAACATAGGAAATGGGCACACACCAATTTTTTTTTACGCAATAATATTATTTGCAAAGGCTTTTAAAGCCACTTAATGGCGATTTTTTACTGGGCATTTAAAATCCTCCTAAAGCTTTTTACACTTTTTTGTATACCCTCACATAAAAGGCTGAAAAAATACCATTCAGATGTTTAAAACACACTTTCAAATGTGTTTATATCCTTTATATGTATTTACAATTTAAATACACGTCGTTAGTTTTAAATGTGGCTCTGTTCTACTGATTTTTGTTCGTTGGGGGAAAATGCGTGGGAATTGCCTGTACTTGATTCACAATGCCAACATCTTTTACAGGGATTTGTATAGTAACAGAGTTTAAATTGCCTGTGCATTATTGAAATTTCTATGATGAGCAAGGGTATATTTTTCTTTTTTGAGAGAACATGACATTCTGTTTAATTAATTTTTCCTCTCCCCTTCAATTCCCATGGACTTGATGTCTACCACGACTTTGAACGTTTAGGGAAATGGTGCTGGGTCACGCAGATTGATGACTGATGACGGATGCGAAAGTTCAGTTCAAGATATAAACGTAAAACAGATTTGTGGAAATGCATGCAAAGATGTAGAAATTGAAGAAACAGGAATAACCTAATGCTATGTAATTGTTGTAGAACTGTAGGTAAAAATGGTTACAGAAATATGACGTAAATGAGGCATTAATTCTTGAGGAGTTCTTGTAATTTTGTTCAAATGGATCCGTCCATTGCTAGGTAGTGCAGCTAGTTGCAAAGAGGGCCTTTGGTTAATTTTGTTTGGTGTAAATATTAAACTCATTTTGGGGGAAACTTGTAACAGACTACTAGTAACACATGACTGAAAAGTGTAAGGCTGACGTGGAGACAACTATAACAAGCTGGCGGTTTTACATACGATAAATGATACACGCACGTGTAAATTCTAAAATTATTCCCTACGTACCACTTCTTTCCTTATAATTATAACTATTAAAATGCTCAAACAATACATATATCATTAAACAACTCAAATAATGCATTTCAAATAATAATTATAAAAACCACGGTGTATACGATAAAAAATGAGTTCCGGGTCCCTTTTCAGGTTATGTGTTCACAATGCATGAGTATTAAGAATTTTAACATTTTAAGTATTTAGCATTCGTGAATTGCAATTTTCTCGTAAAAGTTCTGGTTCTGGGACTCTGGGACCCGGCGAGACTCCCTTTACCTTGATTTACACCGTGTTAATAACCAAGAATTCTTGTAAAAACAAACAGTATGACCGCTGCATAGAAAGTTCGTACGCCTATATTATTATACTGTCCGAAAAATCAGCAATAATAGAATTAAGTACTTCTACAATTCCCTCAATACCTTCGACTACGACTATAATTAAGTACAAGTTTTTTGTTAAAATATTATGCTTGTACAATCACATTATACCAGGGACTAATTTAAGCACTGAAAATTGCAACGCTGTAAGCGTTACCAATTAAATGCACGCTCCGGGGCTACAAAGAGAAGGAAATAGTTACGTATACATTTCATACCTACTAATTATTTCAATAAACGGAATAACAAATGGTAGATGAATCAGCAACCATTTTTACAACATTAAAAAAATCACGATATTTTGCAAAGTTGCAAACCAAAGGTCTTAATAGCAATGACTCCTGCCATCCATCCGATGTTCAATTTAATAAAAACAAGTCTCGAACCTGCATAGTACAATTTTGAAGGAGTGCTACGTTTCTCACATTCTACTTCCCAAACAAAGACTATGAGTAACTTGCTTTGTTACTATATTTTTTTAAGCCTGTGTAACAAAAGTCGACGACAATTAAGCCATCATCATATCAAAGGAATCAATTCTTAATGTATTTTCTGTATTTCTTCGAATCAAATTCCACATAATCAGTGTCTTCTGTCTCTGTGACCCTTGTTTTTGGCTTCCGTCGTTCCAAAAGTACTCTCTTCTCCGACTCTGAGAACGGCCGCAAATCAAATGGCAGCTGAAAGAATCACGGACACAGATGAGGAACCATATTAATATTAAACTAAATTAAAAACCTATCATGGAAGGCTTTTTCATGCCAGTTTTTCTCACCTGAATAATACTCCTAGGTTCGTGATACCGGATAGTATAGGTAGACCCGTCAGGATTTACTACCATTGTCGGATAAGACCGAAGGTACTGAGCTCGCTTAGTTCTGGTGATTGATGCTCTGCTGCTAGACAAATATCTCTTCGGTAACACAGACAATAGGCCGCTTGTAGAGGACCACAACAAATGTTTTAGGCTGTTCATTGTTGTCTTCGAACGGACCCCAGCAGCGAGACTCGAATTAGAACCAATAACAGGGTTAGGGCCGTTCTAGTTGTACAAGTAATGTTTCCCTGCAATCAAGAAATAAGCACCAAATTGTTTAAAAATCACAAAATTGGTCAAAGCAAATCACCAAATTCAGAACTACAGGACCAGGAAACTGCAGCTCTTCAACGAATTGGTGAATGTTCAATGAATTGAAAACTGCGCTTCCGTTCCTAAAATTATTTTGAATTCAATGAAACCCACGCAACAATCTGAAAAATTATAATCGTAACATCGCAAGCCAGTCCAGAATTCACACCCAAAAACGAAATTAGTCACAACCACAAGTTTCCACAAATACTTTCGAAAATCTACCAAAAATGCCACCACTTGCTCTCGCAACGACAAATAAAAGTTCATAAGGGTCAAGAGGTCACAAGACATTCAAGAGGAATGATTTCCCCAGCTTACCTTTATTTTTCTTGTTTGAGGCGAAGATATCCCATGAATACCACGTTTTAATATGAGCACTAATATGAAAATAACCACAAAATTGCTATTAAACAACTACTGAAATTAAGTATTAGATAAAACCATTTAATTTTGTTAAATAGTAAAAGTATTTATACCTGTGGAGACAGATTTTAAAAAATTCTGGAAGAGACGAGAAAAAATGAAGACATGCGTGGTTTTGATCTTTGAGAAAAATATTTTTAATTTAAATCTCCAGCATTTCCCTCTATGACCTGCATGCATCCAAGACATCCTTGCGTTCTGCTTCTCCTCTTAAATTCCCTTTTATTAATGCGTTCACTGCATTCAGTGCATTCTAATTTCTAATACCTACTTGACAACAATTTAACAACAATGTTATTTTTATAGGATAGTTTTTCGTTTTAATTCTCAACATATATAGTACTTGTGGGTATATTCATTGTATGATTTGTATGACTGGAAGATCTTAGAATTCTGTGATCTATTTGTGAACCCAAAGACGAAATAACGTTTATGCCGTTGTTTTATTTTGTTACCAGGCATCGTCTATAATCTTTATATCTATTTCCATTATATGGAAACGTGTTCCAATTATGGCACTGATTTATTATGCTTGTTTGTAAGAAAACTGCCCATCCATTACCATTTTGTGAAGCCTGTGTATTTTTTTCAGCATATAAATGAGGAAGAGTAAACATATGCGACTACGTTTAAATACACATTTTTCATGAAAAGCAAGTCATTGTAACGTTTAAATCCGATATTATTAAATCCTGTGCGTTAATCCCTTTGATTGACTGGAGTTTTCTTTTGCATGGCACACATGACAAGAAAGGTGTTTGGTGACTAGATTGAGTGCCGCAATTAGCATGAGGATAATATGAGACTGTTGCTGCTATTCGCTTAACTCACAATCATATCCCTACAATCAGACGGCACATTTCAGTAACAAAAGATGTAATTTATGTTTTTATGATCTCACCCATATGATTTCAACAGGCCGTGGATCTTGCCGGCAAACAATAAGTGAGCAGTCACATTAAGTAATAAGTAGCCCAAGGAAAGCGGCAGATGCACTACAATTCACTTTGGAAGTCATAAATAGAAATCACATCTGTTGGTTTAAACACGTGTTTTTGCATTTCATCCCTGGATTATGTGTGACTATAAAAGTTGGTAGAAATTGAAAAATTGTATCAGTTGAGTGGCAATAAGATTGATCATGTCCTTAATTTTTATCGCGTTGTTCGCTGGGCTAGGCTTTGGCTTTGTGGCTGGGCAAGAGGTAAGTGGAAATTGTCTATTTCATAGAAAAATAGTAAAAATAATTGGAGGCATGTTTAAGGTAGGTATATTATCTGACTTCCAGCATGGCACCATTGTTCCCTTGTACGTTTGGCCAGAGGAAAAAAATGGTCGACACACGTGGCAGAGTTTGATTGATGCGAAAAAGGCGAATCCTGGAGTGGACGTGTGGGCAATTGTGAATGCCAACAGCGGTCCAGGAAATAGTGCCAGTCCGGAATACGCTGGAGGCATGCTGAGGTTACTGGACAATGGGATCAAGATGATGGGATATGTCTACACTTTGTACGGAAACCGTGATTCAGCAGCCGTGAAATCCGAGATCGACAAATGGGTGGAATTTTATCCGGGTCTCCTCTCAGGGATCTTCTTCGATGAGATGGCTTACGAAGATCCGAATAAAAATGCAGGTTATTACAGGGATGTGAGTCAATACGCCAAGTCCAAAGGGCTGACATTCACCGTGGGAAATCCGGGGACGGACACCAAGCCAGAATTCGTTGGCACTGTCGATAATATCGTCATCTTCGAGACGAACACCGGCTTCCCTGGGGAGGACCGGTACGGAGGATGGCACACAGATTACCCCAGAAGTACCTGGTCAATCCTTCCATATAATATTCAACAACTTAACGAAGGTCAAGTTCGAAACGCCAAAGGGTTTGTCAAGTACATCTACGTTACCAATGACGATCTGCCCAATCCCTGGGATACCCTCCCCGGCTATTTGAGTAATTTACTTAGCTATTTGAGACCTTAAATTCCCTGGATTCCATCTTTTATAACTTAACTGTGGCTAAAATTCTTAATAAAGAGGCTACCGAATTTGTCTGCACTGATTTGATATCTGTGAAAAAATAAAATGTTGGGGGAAAGCATTTGATAAATTACACAAGCAATAAATCTCCTGCTGCGGGTGCACTAATTTTTTCAAACGAAATGATTGCAATACTTGTAGGTTCCTATAGAAAAGGTGGAAAGATCAAGTGGTTACCATACTGGCGAGCATTATTGTTTCATATTATGAGAGTTAAATTGCTGTAATAGCGATCTATCAAAAAAAAAACAAATTCAATTCCCGGATTGCCAATTGCATTCTCCTGTAAGTTGAGGGTGATCGAGATATTGCAAGAATCATGATTTAAGGATTGGCAAATACTGCCGAGGAGAATCGTCCGTCTAGATATTACCTACAATGTAATGTATTTGTTCAAACGCAGTTAGGGCAATGTAGCATTCCAATCTAATAAAAATATTACCTGGATTTGTGACCCTTGACCCTGCTTGAAACAAAGAAAATGCTGATCACCAAGTCATGTCGCGAGCTTTGATATTCATAAGGTAATATTCCGATTCCAAAATGTATGTATTAGGTAATAAATCTATTCCTAATTTCCTTTTGTACTTCCTCTCCGTCCACATGTCTCGCAGTGTACAGAATTCAGGAGGAACGGGCTCACCTTGGGAGATCCGGGTGAATGGCCTTGGAACGCTTCCGCCGGAAGGTCAGTCCGATTTCATTCGCATGTTTCCGGAATTCAAGTATTCCACAGAAAAGGACTATTACATGAAGGCGAATGGAGTGGGACAAGTTCCTCCTCTGGATGTCATTCACCGTATCATGTACCACTTCAATTTCAACGTCAAAGCCTGCTCCACCGTATCCGACAGCTCCGGAGTTCACTATCTGTGGACATTACAAGACACGGAAGAAAGTCGGCCGAAAAAAAATTATTAAATTATTATATTTATAATTCTTATAGTAATAACAATGCGTACACATGAATGATGACAACGAATGTCCAAATTGATTAAATGTGAAGCGTGAACATATGAAACAATTAAATTTGCATATTTCTCGGTAAAAATAAGTAATTCTTAAATCCGGTATTAAATATTCTGCGGTAAACCCTGGATTGACGGAAGATTTTTTGGTACTGCAAAATGACAAGAAAGATGATTGGTGACTACGCTGAGCATCACAATTAGCATCTGAATCATCAGAGGTACTGTTTATATACTGTTATTCACTCAAGTCACGACCCAACGACTATTTTCAACAAAAAAAGATGTAGTTAACCAATGTTTTTATGATCTCACCCATATTAAATATACGGCCTGTACTTGCATCTTGCCTGTAAATAATGAGCGTGCAGTCACATTCAGGAGCCCCAGGAAAGCGGCAGTTGCACAAACATTTACTTGGAATGGAAGTAATAAATAATTCGTAGTAATCGCGCCTGCTGTTTTGCACACGCGTTTAAGCATTTCACCTCTGGATTTCGCGTGGAAGTTTTGTGGCTATAAAAGTCAGTAAAAATTGAAAAGCTGCATCACTTGCAAAACTTCTGAAACGAAGACTGGCAATAAGATTGGACATGTCCTTAATTTTCATAGCTTTGTTTGCTGGGCTAGGCCTTGGTTTTGTGGCTGGGCAGGAGGTAAGTGGAAATGGAGTATTTCATTGAAAAAGATTAAAAATTAAATTTGGAGATGTTTAAGGTATATTATTAACTGACTTCCAGCATGGCACCATTGTTCCCTTGTACGTTTGGCCTGAGGAAAAGAATGGTCGTCATACCTGGCAGAGATTGATTGATGCCAAAAATGCGAATCCTGGAGTGGACGTGTGGGCAATTGTGAATCCGGATAGTGGTCCAGGAAGGAGTAAGAATAACGGCTACGCTGGAGGCATGAAGAAATTGTACGACAATAAGATCAAGATGATGGGATATGTCCATACTTCGTACGGAGACCGTGATTCAGCCGCCGTGAAGAAGGACATCGACGACTGGGTGGAATTTTATCCCAATCGTCTCTCAGGGATCTTCTTCGATGAGATGGCCTACGAAAGTCCGGAGAAACGTGCAAAATATTACAAGGATGTGAGTGATTACGCCAAATCCAAAGGGCTGACATTCACCGTGGGAAATCCGGGGACGGACACCAAGCCAGAATTCGTTGGCACTGTCGATAATAT
>JAQGBT010000878.1:0-39710 GCA_034698585.1 Disparrhopalites patrizii | reverse complement strand
GCCATGTCCATGTACGTGGTCATGTACAACAAGGCCTTCAAAATTCCGATGGCCGTGGATGAGCTCAAGAGCAAGTTGTATTGGTTGTCAAGAGGCAAGGGCGAGATGAAGCGGAAATTGTTGAGCAAGGCATTGTTGGCTATTCCGCAAGTGGCAATTCGGGTGGGAAAATTCAATCCTTTGGAGCGCACTTCCACTCCCGAATATTTTGATTTCATTTTGAAGCAACTCGTCACTATTCTCTTGGGAATGCATGAGGTCGCGTAGGGTTGGATGATTTGTATACTTACTATTATTATGGCAATAATTCACACTCTGCCACTCACCTGTCAATATGTCAAGCATTGTGGAAGCTTGCAAGGTACCCCTACAGTGGAGCCTCTCTGTAACAAAGATCTCTATAACAATATTATCCCTATAACAAAATTTGTCATTCCCGCGTAGCAATTATGAACTTGTCCTTATGTTAAAGATAAAAGTATCCAGACTGCAGAATGGAATAAACGGACGAAGGATCACCAACTTTTTAAGAATTAGGAAACCTGTAGATTGAGAAGTACCCCGGAGTAATTGATAAAAGAGTAGTACTTTGTTAAAGCTGTAGCAAGTAGCAGTGTCAGTGAGTAGAACTAAAGATTCATAAAGTTCCAGCTAGCTAGTACTAACAATAGGCACAGCTTCCAGCATCACAAGCATTAAGCAGTATAGTAGTGTAAGCATACGTTAGATTTAGTAAACTAGTATTAATAGATGTAGGATTAGTAAGTAACATTAGTTAGCACAGAAAGCATCTCTACATTATTTATGGATACGCCACTTTTCCTAAATTAATAAGCTTTTGTTACAAACATTGGTCATGGTTGCTATTGACATCATATGAATTGCAATGAGCAACAGCATCAAACAATTATGATGATTAATTATAATGATAATTAAACTATCCGACTTTTCCAACAAGCCGCACAAATACTGAACATTTGAAAGAGAACCCGTTTCCTCAGAATTTGAACGTGGGATTAAATGTATCTTATGTACATACATAACGAAGGACTCAGGCTATATAATAGAGCATATATGAAAATATGCCGTTTAAGGAATCAAAAGTTATAAGCAATATAAAATGTATATACCGAGTATCTTACACCTTACATCCTTACATAAGTATAAATCCCGTGTCACGTCCGTCATTCCGTCATGGCCTTCTTTCCGGCTCCGTTCGTTTCCTACGCTTCCACTTTTTACGGAGTTTATTTGTCGCTACGCGAGCATAAGCCTGTTTGTTTATTTTATAAAATAACTATACAAACTCCAATTAACCAAGGTTGGCAATCGGAATCGGAATTGCAATTCTTAATCGGAATTTATATGGATTTTTTGATAATTATAATCGGAATTTGAATCGATTATCTGTGCATGAAATAATCAGTATCGAAATCGGAATGGTAACTTCAGTGCTACAATCTAACTTAAATTCAATTAATAAAAATTCCGATTCCGATTAAAATATTTCTATGGTGCAATCGTTTTAAAGGATGTCGGGAGAAATTTCTTTACAGAATGATGTATATACTACATACGTTTGTTAACCATTGCTGTTTGCTTATATGTTCAAACCCGTGAAAAATGGGACTTCTGAGCAGCTTTTATATAGATTTAGAAAACCAAATCCAGGAACAAGTAGTGTTAAAAAATAATTTTCCTTCTAGTAAATAAATATTTTGTTTATTTTGTAAAATTTGTGCCCATAGGAATCGGTATCGGAAGCAGAATTTTTAATTTTAGCTATGAATACGGATTAATTAGAATAGAATTTGTATCTCCGATATGAATTAATTATAATTTGAATCGGAATCGGAAAGAAACGTTAGTTTCATTTTTCTAAAAATTATACATGTTCTGTGTACCAACATTTGTGGAAAACAACAACATTATTTGTCCTTCCCGTGTAAATTTTATAGAGAGACTCCATTATATAAGTAATATTAAATTTTGCACATAATGAACTGCAAAACATAGACATTGGGGTCTCGTTATAACAACACTTATTATAACAGCTTACCTATTCATAATAACGTCAGAAAATTCAGGACAGCTTTTTCATGGAATACATATATAAAAGCGTTCTCTACAACATTTGTTCTTTTATAACTGCAAAATATTGGTTGCGTTGGCTGCTGTTGTTACGAACCTACACGATACTTACTAAGACTTTCTAAGATGAAGCATTTCAGCAGAAATTCTCCTTGAATATAGGTGTAATTGCCAAATATTTGAAATTTGAACATAATTTTATCGTTATATGTACGTAGTTATAGTTTTAATTTTTCTAGCAAGATTTTGGATACAATATTATTGCGTTTTAACAGAACAATTGTATTTGTATGGCACTGCAAGCAACAGCGAACAATCCAGGCGGGCCTTTAATTTCCTGTCTTGTCAACAACGTCGCATATTCCTTAGCTTCATTTTAATCACCCAGGGAGTGAATTGCTTTTTTCGGTGAAGATTTTGTGACAACCTACACCGAAGCGTAATTATTTTCTGTAAAGTAAATAAAACAAGTAACAAACTGAATTTGGGTTGGAATAATTGCAAAAGCGTGTGGGATTCTGTTGTTTTTGATTTCTGATGGATTTTAATATTTAATATTTTGTTTGACGAACAAAATTTCCAAAGGCAATTAAACGCCTTCGAGACACCTAACATACCTAAACAAGCGGTCATATCCACAGTAAACTGTAGCTATAAACGCTGAAACTTCAATTGACGATGGGCCGTGTTGTTTCCCATTTCTTTTGCATGAAATGTCAATTTCTTCAATCTATGGCAGAATACTTCTTTGTCTATTTTTTTGCTCCTTATACTCATTCATTCACGTTTGCTCCTTTTTCCTGAAGATATAAAATTTAACCTATATAGATGAAGTATGTATATATTAACATGCTATAATCCGGAATAGCAGTATACATTAAGCTGTCCTAGATTCTGACAAAACTTCAACTCTGATTAAACAAATAGCTATTTTAAATGTAGAATGAACGGTGCAGCAATACCAATGGAATTACTTGCAAAATTTGTCGCTTATAGTCCTCTTATCTTTGCGTTTAAGAGCCTGTGAGTTAGTCGAAAGCAAACTTTAAGTAACGATATGTATAGCTTGAATGAGGACGCAGGCAATAATCTCTAGCTTTATTTTTTTACTAGAAGAAGTTCAATTTCGTGTGAGTTCAACTTAAAAATTTGTATAGATATTATATGTATATGAAAGAGATAATGTAAACGTACATACATAGCTAATGCATACCCACGTAACAGAAAGACACATGCCGTACTTGACCAAACCACATTTTACCTGTCAATGCTGATTACAGCTTCCGCCTTCACCATGAATACATATTCGGAGTTAAGTTATACAGTCGACTCTCGCTATTACAGCACCCTATAAAGCATCAAATTTCGCTTGTTGTAGCGAAAAACTGTTATAGAGAACAGCCATTTCTATGTTAACAAATGGAGAAAGTTTTTGAGGGGAGCATTTTTTGCTGCTGTTATAAGTACTGTTATACAGGGGACTGTTATAGAGAGAGTCGTCTGTATACTGAAACACTCTTCGAAGTGAACCCTCTGGTTAGCGCACTTGATTCTGTATAATTAAATCAAATTTCATGCCCGTGTAATGCCTTTTTCTTTGGTCCACGTGGCGATTTAATTTTCTATTCATGCGCACTAATCCAATGCCAAGCAAGCCAGTATTATGAACGGACATCTTATTCGATCTACATGGATAAATGTAGGCATGAATGCTGCTAACAATAAAAGTACAGTGGAGTCTCTCACTAACAAGTGTCATTTTAACATTTCTCTAAAACAGCATCATTTTTCCGCCCTTCCTACCTTTAAGGTATATTTTTATTGTTCTATACTTGACAATATTTGTCAGTAACAATATATGTTTCCTTTTCTTCAGTGTTGTTGTAGAGAGACTCCGCTGTAGTCTGTCTTGAAGAGTTCCCGCTGTCAATTGTTTTTGTAAGATGATGAGACGACCAAAAATGCTCTATGTATTCTCCCCACGTGCCACAGCGATACCACTACATACATGGCAAACCAAACCGTCGAAATATGCACTCGCAGAACAGAATTTTGTAAAGTCTAATGTTGCAAAATCGAATTTAAACCTCTTTCGTGAAAACATAAACGTTATTTGTCTCACTGCTTTTGTCGACAATTCAAATTGAAATTGAACTCAGCTCAGAAAAACTGTCATAACTCGACCAATCTTGGCCAGATTAGGAACACAGCATTTATCTGAATCAACAGTAATATAATATGTATGTGAATTTAATATCGATTATACACCACACTTTCTATATCGGACTCCATGATAACATTTCTCTGATTTCCAGAGATACATCGTAATTAAAATACATGTATTTGAAATACGTATTTAAAATTACATTTTTCGTATTTTGTATTTAAATACATTTGTGTGTAATTTGTATTTAAATACATTTTGTAATTTAAAAACGCACCCCGGTAAAACAGTATTTGTAATTTGTTGATTATTTGCTCTTAAATGAACATAAACGCATATGATACGTATTTTAAATACATGTATTTGTATTTTGTATTCAAAATACGCATTTTAAAGGCAATTACTTGTATTTTGTAATTGAAAAAAGTATTTAAATGCATAACTTGCTACTGATGTATTTTGTATAGTTTGTATTTTGTGTTCGGCGCAAAATATAATTGTATTTTGTAATTTGTAATTAAATACTTCAAACGCAGCGGAATGTAATTGATATTTTGTAATTAAAGTCTCCGACTGTATTTGTAATTTGTATTTAGTAATTACAATTAAAGTATTGTGGACACCTCTGCTTATTTCTCGGTATCTATCACGCTGGAAATCAGTGTCCACCTTTTTCCAATTGTTAACACATAAAGTTCCTGATCTCTCTAAAGGTTTCCGATATAACGGGGGAAATTTGTTGATTTATTGGGAACCATTATAAAGTGTGATGGAGAAGCTGCCCCTAAATCAGCAAATTTCCCTCGTGATAGAAGAAAACCGTTATAGAGAAAAGTTTCTATATTAACAATTGGGGTAAGAATATGAGGGGAACATTTTCTGCTACCATAATACACGGGGAACCGTTCTAAAGGAGCCCGTGAGACAGAGAACTGACTCAACATTGGTTATCTGCATTGTACATAGTGAACAATTGCAGGTCCAATAGGATCCTTTTACGTATTTATAAAGGAAGGTACCTGCAGAGAAAATTCTGTTTAGTGAAATGCTTGTATTCATATGAATATAAGCCTGCTTGATACAACAGAATTTAATTCCCGCCAGTGTGATAAATTGGATTTTCCCAGTTCATTTTCCTGGACACCATATACAAACGTATGTATATGTCTCTTGGTCAAAATTTGATGGTACATTCTCCCTCTTTTAATGAAAATTGGGGTAGCTACACAATTAATTTCTCGGATACCTATACGTTGGGCCGACAATTTCCCCGTACACCTGCGTTCTAATTAAATGGCGTCGCTCGATTATTTGCAAAACAGAATGTTGAGTGACTTTTTGCGCGTTGGTTTAAATCACTGCCTTTGCTTTTCGAAGGACACATTGCTCCAGCTTTTTTCAAGGTGCAAGAATGTCGAGAACATGTCAAGAATTTATTCCCATTGGATTGGTTTTCTATATACCAATTACGTTGTATTCATCAACGCCGTTTTGAATCGGTCATGTTGCTGTACTTATCACTTCGGTAACAGTAAGCTTCTCCCGGATTTTGATGCAAATAATTGCTCTCCACAAAGGGACCTATGAGGAAAACTAGCTGATCTTCTATACAAATAGGTACATACATAAATAGTCCTTTTTATTTAATAGTTTTGCCGGTAAATTTTGCTTTCATGAATATACAGTTGAGTCTCTCTATAACAAGTCTCTTTATAACAACATTTCTCTGTAACAGCATTAGTTTTCCACCCCTTCGTTTCTGTAAGGTGCGTATTTTAAGTTCGACATAATAACATTTCCCTGTAGCAATATTTTTTGCCGTTTCCTTCAGGATTGTTATATAGACTCCACTGTAGAGAGAAAAACATTCCAGAAACGAAATTTTGGAGAGACATCATACAACCAGCAATTATATCCTGAAATACAATGGAGTCTATATAAAACAAGTCTCTTTATAACAACATTTCTCTATAACAACATTATTTTTCCAGCCCTTCGTACATGTAAGGTGTATATTTAATTTTCTTTATAACAACCTTTTCCTATAGCAATGTTTTTTTCCTTCCCTTCAGAGTTGTTATATAGAGACTCCACTGTATAAAACAACATGTTTTATTTAGATCCCAGTGTTCTTTCTCATCTTGTGTACGAAAAACTGGATACAGTGGAGTCTCTCTACAGTAAGTCTCTTTATAACAACATTTCTATATAACATTATTATTTTTTTCGCCCGTCGTACATGTGAAGTACATATTAAATGTTCCATATATGTAACAATATTTCCCAATAACAATATTTATTGTCTTCCCTTCAGTGTTGTTGTAGAGAGACTCCACTGTAGTGAATCCGAAGATGTTATGTTATTATATAAATATTATAAGCCTCAACGTAAAACGTAACCCGTCCATTTGTAGCCATGATGTCCCTAAAGGCAACAATATTTCCCTTGGCATCCGTGTTAGAAATGAGGAAATAAAATATTTATATACATTAAAAGTGGAGGCTCTTTATAACAACATTTCTCTGTAATAACATTTTTCCAGTTCTCTGTGCATGTTAGGTACATATTTAATCTTCTATATAAAAACTTTTCCCTGTAGCAATATTTTTTGTCCTTCCCTTCAGAGTTGTTATATAGAGACTCCACTGTATTCGCAGTCATACGCATATTATAGTACTTCATGCAAATTTGACGAGAAACAAATTGGATCGCATGTGAAAGGAAGAAATACATGTCGCTTTTGCAGTTTGCAGTAAAATTCTGCTGCAACCCTTTCTCATTAAAAATCTGGCTGTAAATTAACTGTTTTCAAATCTTTGACTGTTTCAAGATGGCAAAAATCATCATTCGCAAGGACTTTCGTCAGCCTTTTAAAATCTGGCCTTGATCAGGAAATCCACACGTCACCGTCAAAATGTAATTGTGAATAGAAAGCCATCACTCGGTCCTTCCACGATGCTCAACCTGCCAAAAGCCGTAGTTAATTTCGTTAACCGCGAAATCCGCGGCTCAACTCAACAATATGACATGATCACCTTGGAAAATTGCCATTACACATTTTCTTGGTTCAAATTTCTGGCCAAAATTGGGTTTATCCCCCTGGAAATCTATGTAGACTCCCAGGGTCAGACGATGTTTCAAGGGGCAATTGGCTGGAAGACATTCTTTTATAAATTTTGCCGAAATATCCATCTACTCTATTCCATTTTCTTAATCGCCAGACTGGCTCAAGTTATCATGGATCCGGAAAAGTATTTTTCCTTTGAGGATTTCCCCATGCATCTCATGTTTTTGGCTGGGACCTTCGTGACTCTCCATTGGATCAATGAAGCGTTCACGTCGAGGTTCGAAATAGCACAGATACTCCGGGAAATGTTTCTCAAAGAAGGTGAAATTACTGAAATTATAGCTTATATTTTGATAAGTTATACATATGTATATAGATATATATGCATATAGGTATGTATGTATACAATGGCGTCTCTCCATGACAATATTTTCCCTATTACAAAATTTGTCATTCCCCCTTAGCATTTATCCATTATGAACAAGATTTCTCTGTAGCAATATGTGTTTGCCCACACTTGACAATAGAATACACGCGTGGGAAGTTCCTTATAAAAACTTTCTTTTTTTTGAGCAGGAAAAATGGTGAAATTAATCAATCGCTCTGGAACCAAATCATCAAGTTACAAATAGAATTGTGTAATTTGCAGTAAAACACACGCAAGTGCCAATTTAAAAAGTTTTGTATCTACTTTACTATCATTTGGTCCCGAAATTATTCTTGTTCTGTTATAAGCAATATTTGTCTATATAATAACATTATTCGTCCTTCCCTTGAGTATAGTTACATATTGGGAGACTGCGCTGTATGTATTATAAGGACGTATGTATGTATATTTATGTATGCACATACGTTTATACGATAGATGCACATGTTATGCATGTGACATATGCAAGGTGTACAGTGGCGTCTCTATACAACAACCCTGAAGGGCAGCAGGGCGCAAAATTTTGTTCCAGAGAAAAGTTGTTATATAGAACATAAAAGATGTAGCTTATATGTACGAAGGGCGGAAAAAATAATGTTCTTATATAGAAAAGTTGTTATAAACAGACTCCACTGTATCTCTGTAAGTCTAAAACAACTATCCTCATAACAGCATGTTATACTTTATAAAGTCAGGAAATGAACCATAGGCTGTACACTGGACTCTCTCTATAACAACTCTCCTTATAACAACTTTTTGACTATAACAACTGTATTTTACAGCCCTTCGTATATGTAGTGTCCATATTCAATGTTCCATATAACAACTTTTCAACATATAACAACCATTTTTGCCCTTCCCTTCAGGGTTGTTATAGCGAGAGTCAACTGTATAAATAGAATACAATAAAATTTTGTAGAACAACATTCCTATATGTACAGTGGAGTCTCTTTATAAAAAGTCTCTTTATAACAACTTTTCTCTATAACAACATTATTTTTTCCGCCCTTTGTACATACACAATATGTATAAGCTACATATTTTATGTTCTATATATAGTTGGAATATATTCCAACTGTTCTCTGTAACAACATTTTTCACCCTTCCCTGAAGAGTTGTTATATAGAGACTCCACTGTATTTTATCAAATACAAATGTGCCCTTATTTGTTTAGCAGCAGAAGAACAAACTGACGCCGGAAGTGGCGAAGTTTTCCGCTGGCCTTCGCTTCCAGAACTGGCCGCCAGGCTGTGGGGGTTAATTTTGCCAGAGGTCACATTTGCCTACGGTGGTTTAGCCCTTCTTAAGCCCACACGCATGATGTACCTCCTTTCCACCTTTGATTGGGACTACGAGGAGGGCTGGCACATAGTATTTCTCCACTATACCACTACTGCATTGGTCGAGATGGTAATTATCAGCTATGTGTCTGCCGCCTCAGGAGTCATCATTTTCATCCAGCTCGTCTTTTGCGAGAAGGAGTTCAAGCGTCTCCAGTTTAAAAAAGCATTCCTAAGGTATATAGGTACGCATTTCTGCCTATAGAAAATCCATTTTGACCCGTGCAAAAATTTTTGTTTGAATTGCTTAACCGCAGCCATAAAACACCCGTGCCATTCTCCGCTCTCGCCAATCTTGTCGATTATTGCCGGCAGACACAAATCTCGGTGACTTTGTTCAACAATGTCTTCAGCGAAATCGTTTTCGTCACCCGAGTTTTCTTCACTGCCGCAAGTCTAAGGCTGCCTTACGACGGCCATCTTCTTCGCTCACAAATACCCAATATTGGCCATATTCGCTGGTGTCTTCAGTTTCGAGACAATGTCCCTGTACGTGGTCATGTACAACAAGGCCTTTAGAATCCCCATGGCCGTGGAGGAGCTCAAGAGGAAGCTTTGTTGGAGCTCCGGGTACCAAAGAGACATGACGCGGAAGTTGTTGAGCAAGGCCTTGCTCGCGATTCCGCAGGTGGAAATAAAAGTGGGCAAATTCAATCCTTTGGAACGCACCTCCACGCCCGAATATTTTAATTTTATTTTTCAACAACTCGTCAGCATACTTGTGGTCATGCATGAAGTGGGATAAAAGCATCATTACTACAGTGGACTCTCTCTATAACAACTCTCATCATAACAACTTTTTCTCTATAACAACTTTATTTTTCAGCCCCTCGCATGTGCAGCATACATATTAAATGTTCCATATAACAACTTTTCCATATAACAGCTATTTTTGCCGTTCCCTTCAGGGTTGTTATAGCGAGAGTCCACTGTATAGTAGACTTCACCATGAATGTGGGGAATTGACTGTTTTCGAAAGTATAATCAATGGCATATTCGTTTAAGCTGCTCGTGACCACTCTGTTGGGAATGCTTGAGGTCGCGTATTGGGAATGATTACAGTGGACTCTCGCTGTAACAACCCTGAAGGGAAGGGCAAAAATAATTGTTATATGGAAAAGTTGCTGTATGGAACATTTAATGTACACTACATATACGAAGGGCTAGCAAATAGAGTTGTTATAGAGAAAAGTAGTTACAAGGAGAGTTGTTATAGAGAGAGTCCACTGTATATTGATAATACAGTGGAGTCTCTCTATAACAAGTCTCTTTATAACAACATATTTCTATAACAACATTATTTTTTCCGCCCTTCGTACATATATCTAAGGTATAATATTTTATGTTCTATAGAACAACTTTTCCCTGTAATAACATTTTCGCGCGTCCCTTCAGAGTTGTTATATAGAGACTCCACTGTATTCTGACAATAATTAGAATTATGAAAATTATAATCTTATGTTGTTATTTGTTATTATGTATAGTCTTATGTTGTTATAAAGACTTGTTGTACAGTGTATAGACAGACTCCACTCAAGTTAAATGTTTTACATCATGAACTGCAAAGCATATATCATTAAAAATTTTTAAGGGCTTACACAGTTAAGTTAAATCAATGTACAAATTATATACATTTTGAACAAATAAATTTAAAACTTGAAACTGGACCTTAAAAGTATTGAAACGTGTCCTGACGGTTACCAGTGAAGTAAGTATGTATTTATTAAGGCTTTTGTCAAACAAATGCGCCCTAAAACGTTTTTTGCCGCAAAGAAATTCCCTCCCCTGTTGACGTATTTATAAGATATGCAATTAAATTTGAGAAGCGAGTAATTCCAGATAATATGTTCAAACATTTATCAGGATTTTCAAGCAAGCAGTTTGATGAGTTTGTCAAAATTAGACATCCATTTTTGCCTTTAAACTCCATTACATGTTATGGAATTTAGTAAAATTGATGTATTTTTCAGTATTGATTCGACATTTACAGTAAGAATCCTACTTGATATTTGTAAAACATGCTAAGTATTTGAACATAATTTTATCCGCAGAAACCCTATTTATATGATTTGCTATGGACTATCCAGGCGAAATTATAATTTCATGTCTGATCAACAACGTCGCAGTTTTCTTGGATTCATTTTAATCAGCACACAGCACTCATGTGAGGAGTGAACTATTTTTTTTACAACAGCGTATAGATTGAATGACGAACTATACAGAATCGCAAATATTTTCTTTAACATAAATGAAACAAAGGAAATTTAGCTTGGAATGATTGCAAAAGGCGTGAGGGATTTTCTGTTTTTGATTATATTTTGTATTTTCAGAACCAAACCATGTTCAAAGGCAGTTAAATGACACAGGCCCACATGAAATTTGGCGAGACATACCTATCCTATACCGATGTATACATATATGTATACATATCAGAGCTGGGAAAATGCGCTGCTGGGGCAGTACCAGTACCAATTACAAGTAGTGACACGATGCGCGAATTAGTCAGTACCAGTCCAGAGTGGTAAAAATGTAGTACTTAAGTACCAGTACTAACTTCCATTTTATTTCTGCGAGTAAAGTACCAATTACCAGTCCAGTACTTGTAAGTAGCTATATAGCCAGTACCAGTACTCGTAAAGTGGACTTTCGCTATAACAACCCTGAAGGGAAGGTCAAAAAGGGTTGTTATATGGAAAAGTTGTTATATAGAATATGAAATATGTACACTATATATACGAAGGGCTAAAAAATGAAGTTGTTATAGATAAAACGTTGTCATAAGGAGTGTTTGTATTGAGAGAGTTCACTGTAATACGGATTCACTTTCAACAATGTCAGTGCAAAGCACGAGTTTATTTTACAGCAACCGTCGTTTCGGACATTTTCTTAAAAGTGCCAGGCGATTAGTTTTTCAAAATAACGTCTTTTAATGCTTTATCGCCAAAATATTTCCAGAAAAATCGCTGTAAAGGCAAAAAATGTTTTTACCAATTAGAATTAACATTATTTAATTTCAAAATTAATTTTCTCCGGACATTTTGACAACTTGGCGCGGGAAAATAGCCGTACCTTGGTCATTTCTTTAAATCCGCCTTGAATATTTTTAAAGTATTTGATGGTACCAAGGGCAAACATCATGAAAGTAAGTAATTCCAGTACTCTTTTCTTCATGTCGCTCCAGTATTAAGTGCAAGTACTTTTCACCCTGCAAAATTTAAGTACCAGTACCATTCCAATTACATTCTTTTAAATTTACTGTACTGCCAAGCACAAAGTACCAGTTTGGTACTCAGTTCCCAGCTCTGATACATATATACCTGCACATACATATACAGTGGAGTCTCTAAATAACAAGTATCTTTATAACAACATTTCTCTGTAACAACATTATTTTTCCAGCCCTTCGTAAATTTAAGGTGGATTTTTAATGTTCTATAAACAACATTTCCCTGTAACAGTAGTTTTCGCCCTGCCCTTCAAAGTTGTTATATAGAGACTCCACTGTATATGAATATTCGTATAGTGACAGTAATATTGAAGCACTTTTCAATTTGAACTACACATTGGGGGTCTCGATTCTAAATAATTAAATCAAATTTGCTTTTCTTCCAATGTCTTTCTCTTTAGACTACGTGGCAGTTTAATTTTCTATTCGTTCAATTTCAAGCAAACTAGCATTATGAACGGGTAAATTATTCAACCGAAATGGATCAATGTGAGCATGAATGCTGCTAACCACAAGAGTACGAAAGTACTACCGCGGACACAATTATTTGCGTCTCAAACAAACATTTTGTTTTTTTTTTTCGTATAAAAAATCATCAGGGTTTTATTATACGAAATAAGCAAGCAAAAATATGTTTTTTCCTCTCGTTTGTCATGAGAGGTTCGCGTTTCAATTGTCTGTTGTAAGATCATGGGACGACAAGTAATGCTTTATGTATTCTCCCTGCTTGGCACAACACAACCATGCGACTATATGGCAAATAAAAATGTGAAAATACATGGGCACTCCCAAAACAGAATTTTATAAAGTTTATATATTGTTACAAAATTGAATTTAAACATGTTTCTTGAAAATAAAACGTTATCTGCCTCACTGATTGTCGAGAATTCAAATTAAAATTGAACTCGACTCCAAAAAACTTTCATACCATGACCATTGGCTGGATTAGGAATACAGCATTTACGTATCTGCATCCACAATAATACGCATATATACATATCACTTATAATCATATTTTTGAGTATTTTAATCGGACTTAGTGTCAATAATTTTACCAGAAAAATATTTTAATTGGAATTTTCCTTACAAATACATTCGAAATTCAAATTCATATTCAAAATTTGACATTTGGATTCCGATACTTCATTGGCATTCGTTAATTCTTTCATAAAGTGACTAATTCCCGCCTTCGGGCAAGCGTTTTTTGGCAAAATAAAGATACTGTAACAATGATTTTTTCCATTGGCAGTAAATATAACTTTTACGACGGCAAAGGTATCGATTGTTGTAAAATCAGAGTTGCGGAATCAATTTACAATTCTGTGTATTGATATTGCGTTTATTTTCAGCTACAAACTATGCCAGATTGCATTACAAATTAATTTTTAAAAGCATATTCGAAAAGTGTTTGAATACGTATTCGTATTTCAGAATATTTGAATAAAATTGTATTGTTAGGATTTATATTTTAGATATCCGAAAATTAAATTTGTACTCATAATTAGGAAAAACACGTATTTTAATTCGAATTTTAATTCGTATTTTTTCGGATGTCATTCCTTTTATATAAAGTTTATCTCTATAACGGTTTACGCTATAAGGGGAAACATTTATGGATTTATGGGGAACCGTTATGAAGTATGTATGGAGGACCGGCTGCTCTTAAATCAGCAAATTTTCCCCATGAAAGAATAAAACCGTTATAGAGACTAGAATTTTCTGTGTTAATAATTGGAGCCCGTATTTTAGAGGAACGTTTTCTACTACCGTCAATAGAGGGAGAACTGCTATAAATGAGTCCGTTGTAGAGAGAGTTGCCTTTGCATTGTTTACAGTGGATTCTCTTCATAACAGCATGTTCTCCATAACGTCATGAAATTTGTAGCACCTTGTACATAGAATACACAATAATTGTGTTCTCTATAACAGCATTCTTTTATAACAGCAAAATTTTGGGTTCCCTTGGATGCTGTTATAGAGACTCCACTGTATATAATTTGTGGTGAACTATTGTCGGGTAAACAGTTCACCGTGTTTCTTGATACGTGTACATATACATATCAAGAGGATTGGACGTGGGTTGGCTATAACAGCGTATTCGCCTTTGCGTCGTAGTTTCCCTTTTAAGTATTTATAACGGAAAGTACCCACAGAGAAAATTCTGCTTCGTGAAATGCTTGTATTCATGTGAACGTAAGCATGCTTGAGACAACAGAATTTAATTCCAACAAGTGGGATAAATTGGATTTTCCCAGTTGATTTTGTTGGGCAACATATACATATTCAAGTCTTCGTCAAAATTTAATGTGATATGTTCCCCGGTTAAATGAAAATGGGGAAACAATTAATGTATCTGGTATATGTAGGAAGACAATTTCCTGCTAGACTTGCGTCTAATTTAATGGCGTCGCTCGATTACTTGCAAAACAGAATGTTAAGGGACTTTCGTGCGTCTTTAAAGCACTGTCTTTTGTTTTTGAAGGACATATTCCCCAAGCTTTTTTCAGGTTCAATGCCAAGAATTTGTTCTCAATTGAATAGTTTTCTATTTGGTTTGTGCTGTATAATTCAACATACGCCGTATTGAATCTTCCATGCTGCAGTAATTTTCATTGGATATTGGATATTAAAATGCTTCTCTCGAATTTTGGTGCAATTGAGTGCCCTCCGCAAGGGACCTGAATGAAAACTATAGCTGCTCTTCTACAACAAATAGGTACATTAATAGTCTTTTTATTTAATATTTGACCCAGTAAATTTTGCTTCGTGGAAGATAGAAAAATGTTGCCAAAAGCGTTTAAACTGACATGTATTCAAGCAATTATGTATACAATGGAGTCTCTATATATAACAAGTTTCTTTATAACAACATTTCTCTGTAACAGCATTATTTTTCCAGGCCCTCGTACATGTAAGGTACATATTTAATGTTCCATATAACAGCCTTTCCCTGTAACAATATTTTTCGTTCTTCCCTTCAGAGTTGTTATATAGAGACGCCACTGTATCCTGAAATGTAAATCAATTAAATAACAATAAATCAATCAGAATAAGGCTGTTACATACATATTACGAAAATTTTATATGGCGCAACAAAAAACGCTGACCATCCAATTGTAACTGTTGATGCTGGCTTGCTTTTATCAATTCGGAAATGTTACCATCAATGGTTGTCCCAAGCAGTAACAACATTTCTCTAGGCTCACATGTCAGAAATGAGAAGTTATTTTTAATATTTTTATTAATACATATTCAAAATAGACAATTACTCTAGTTGAAATACAGCGGACTCTCTCTCTATAACAACTTTCCTTATAACAAAGTATTTTTTCAGACCTTCGTATATGTAGTGTACATATTAAATGCTCTTTATAACAAATTTTCCATATAACAACCATTTTTGCCCTTCCCTTCAGGGTTATTATACCGAGAGTCCACTTTAGAACTTGTCATACCTGTAATTACGGCCGCTGGATGTTCCATTTCTAATCGTTGGCAAAACTTTGATGTTATATATCTTTATTTTATACATACTGGGAACATCAATCGAGGCCCAAGCCGAATTGGTCAAGCTATGACTATTACATGCACAGATGTATGTATATTCTGTCACGCTAAAGCCACGTGTGGGCATTTTATTATAAATATATATAGTTGATATAATAGGTGATATATGTATACGCGATAATAATTCGCAGCTATATACACATATTATGCTTCATGTAAATTCCACGAGAAACAAACATACAAGCGTCAAAAGGCTTGATTTATTACTGACTATCTTCACTTTTAATTGTTTAATCATTGCCACAATTGCATTCCGTTCGCTCTACATGCAGCCGCAAGGTTGAGAAATACTTTTTTTTAAGAAATCGAAGGGCCTCAAATGACGCAAAATAAAATGAAAGCCTTACGATTGTGAGATAAACTGTGGTTAGTAAAAATTTACTTATACACAGTGGAGGGAGTCTCGCTATAAGAACATTGAAGAGTAGAAAAAAAAATTGTTTTATGGAAAAGTGTTATATAGAACATTAAATATGTACCTTACATGTACACTGGGCGGAAAAAGCATTGTTGTTATACAGAAATGTTGTTATAAATAGACTTTTTATAGAGAGACTCCACTGTAATTTTCTCAAATTTAGACCAAACCCATAAATACAGTGATAAACGTAAATATCATTTACGAAATGGCAGAGGGAACTGCAAATTTTGAGTGCATGTTGAAAGGAGATATAAATTTAGCTTGCGCTGTAACATTCTGCTGTAATATAATTACCTAATTTGAAATCTTCGATTCTTCCCGATTTCTTATAGCTGCCAAAACCCATCATTCACAAGGGCTTTCGCCACCCTTTCAAAATATGGTCTTTACCCGGAAATCCACGCGGCGGAGTCAAAAGGTATTTGTTCATAGAAAGGAATCCTCTCCTTACACGATGCTCAACCTGCAAAGGGCTGTGGTTAATTTCGTGAACCGCGAGATTCGTGGCTCATCTCAACAATATGACATGATCACCTTGAAAAATTGCCACTACACATTTTCTTGGTTCAAATTTCTGGCCAAAATTGGATTTATCCCCCTGGAAATCAATGTGGACTCCCAGGGTGAGACGACGTTTCTGGGGGCAAGGGGTTGGAAGAAAATCTTACATAAGTGGTGCCGTAATATCCATGCACTCTATTCCATTTTCTTAATCGCCAGACTGGCTCAAGTTATCATGGATCCGGAAAAGTATTTTTCCTTTGAGGATTTCCCCATGCATCTCATGTTATTGGCCGGCAGCTTAGTGAGTCTCCATTGGGGCAATGAGGCATTCACGTCTAGGTTCGAAATGGCACAGATACTCCGGGAAATGTTTCTCAAAGAAGGTGAGATACTGACATTAGCATATATTTTGATCGATTATGCATGTACATACGGTGGTTTATCTCTATAACAATATTTTCCATATACAGTGGACTCTCTCTATAACAACTCTCATTATAACAACTTTTTCTCTATAGCAACTATATTTTTCAGCCCTTCGTATATGCAGTGTACATATTAAATGTTCCATATAACAACTTTTCTATATAACAACCACTTTAGCCCATCCCTTCAGGGTTGTTATAGCGAGAGTACACTGTAGTGGAGTCTCTATATACAGTCGACTCCCGCTATAACAGCACCCTATAAAGCATCAAATTTCGCTTGTTATAGCGTAAAACTGTTATAGAGAACCGACATTTCTGTGTTAACAAATGGAGAAAGTTTTTAAGGGGAGCATTTTTTGCTGATGTTATAACGAGAGTACTGTTATACAGGGGACTGCTATAGAGAGAGTCGACTGTAACAACTTGGATGGACAGGCGAAAAATGTTGTTATAGGGAAAAGTTGTTATATAGAACATTAACTATGCACTTTACATGTACGAAGGGATTTAAAAATAATGTTGTTACAGAGAATCGTTGTTATAAAGAGAATTGTTATATGGAGATTCCACTGTATATACCAAGATTTGTCATTCCCCCATAGCATTCATACGTCATGAACTTGCTTTATATGTATGTTTAACAACATTTCTCTGTAACAATATATTTTCCCCACCCTTCACAATACAGTGGAGTCTCTCTATAATAAGTCTCTTTATAACAATATTTCTTTGTAACAACATTATTTTTCCAGCCCCTCGCACATGTAAGGTGCGCATTTAATGTTCTATATAACAACATTTCCATGTACAGAGGAGCCTCTATATAACAACTCTGAAGGGAAAAGCAAAAAATATTGTTACAGGGAAAGGCTGTTATATAGAACATGAAATATGTGTCTCACATGTACGAGGGTCTGAAAAAATAATGTTGTTACAGAGAAATGCTGTAGAAATAGATAGTAATGAAAGCATACATTTTAGGTTGTAAATACGTAAATCTAGTAATAACACCCATATCTGCACAAACAGCTTTCATTACACCGCGCTTCTTCTTGTTGATATTATAATACAAACATCCAAATCTGGGATCATTAGCCTTATATTCACTTAAGTCGAATTCATCCTTGTATTTTAACATATCATCATATACGCGAGTAAAGCAAAAAATCACTCGAGAGGGAAAACTGTCGTTTTTATTGCTTTTGCTGACCTTTGCTGAAACAATTAATATATAAACGTTATTACGAACCTAAGATCATCATCTGTTAATTGACGTACTTACATATGTCGCCAACGTCCTTGTCGCAGAATATCCTATATTTTTTCCCAAATTTGAAGTGCGGTAATAACGAAATTCCAATTTAACTTGCATTGCTATACAGTCGACTCTCGCTATAACAGCACCCAATAAAGCATCAAATTTCGCTTGTTATAGCCAAAAACTGTTATAGAGAACAGACATTTCTATGTTAACAAATGGAGAAAGTTTTTAAGGGGAGCATTTTTTGCTGATGTTATAACGAGAGTGCTGTTATACAGGGGACTGCTATAGAGAGAGTCAACTGTATATACAAAGTCATTCAGCATAGATATATCAATGATCGGGAATTTTAGTGTAGTTAACAGTTGGGACTGCCACATTATGCTTTGTTTTTCAAAATAATTATTCTTTGTGACTTGTGACACAATCGATTATGCTTTATATGGGTTTAAAAATTATGCTTTTTGTGCAGATTTTAAAAATTTTCTGGTAGCACGTTTTCCCACATACTAGTAAGGCTTTACACTTTAATTATCAATAAAAAAAAGGAATTAAAATCACATGGACAGTCGGAAATTTTTCTTTAAAATGAACAGTGATGACGAACAAGTAGTTATAATCGTATATTTATAAACTGTTTTCCTGGAAATTATGCCTTCTAGGGTTAATTGTCTGACAATTATGCAATTTGAAGGTAATTATGTATGCCTTTTGAAATTGATTATGCGTTGAATGCGTTTTTTGTTACGAAGTCGTAATATCCAAGTTTCCTAAGATGTAATCTTGCTATACATTAAGGGTTTTAAGAGAGACTTTTACATTTATAACTGTAATGCGTTTGGTTGTCTGTACTTATCATTGTGCACGATAGTGATAATCATGGAGATCATACCTAATGCATACATTTCACACGCATACACCCCAGTAGATTTGGTCTTGGACGTGTGTGTGCGTGTTTTGATGCGTATTTTTACAAAAGTATAGAGTATAAAGCGAGAACTTTTATAAGTGAGGCCGTTGTAGGGAGAGTCAACTGTATATGTGTATATATGAATGTATATGTATATAATATAATACATACATGAATGACATGCATGGAGTACCAATCTCTATATGTCTAAAACGGCAATTCTGATAACATCATGTTATGTTTTATACAGTGGAGTCTCTCCACATCAAGTCTCTGTATAACAACATTACTCTGTAACAACAATATTTTTCCAGCCTTTCGTACATGCAAGGTGCATATTTAAAGCTCTATATAACAACATTCTTCGCCCCTCCCCTCAGATATTATATCGAGACTCCACTGCATACAGTCAAGAATTTAATCATAGCCTGTACGTGGAACATTATACAATTTGTATAGCAACATTACTATTGTATTGTATCCAAATGTACCAAAATTTGTTTGGCAGCAGAGGAAAAACCTTACGCCGGAAGCGATTTTCGCTGGCCTTGTCTCCCCGAATTAGCCGCCAGAATGTGGGGCTTAATTTTGCCCCAGGTCACACTGGGCTACGGCGGATTAGTCCTTCAAAAGCCCACACGCATGATGTACCTCCTCTCAGCCGCCAACTGGGACTACGAAGAGGGCTGGCACATAATGTTTCTCCACTATTTCGCTAGCGCCTTGGTCGAGATGGTAATTATCAGCTATTTGTCTGCCTCGTCAGGAGTCATCATCTTCATCCAGCTCGTCTTTTGCGAGAAGGAGTTCAAGCGTCTCCAGTCGAAAAAAGAATTCCTCAGGTATGCATACATTTTTGCATATAAAAAATACATTCAGATCAGGACAAATTTGTAGGTACGACTTTCTATACAAATTTTTGATGGAATTGATTAAACAGCAAGAATAAATTCGTGCCATTCTCCGCTCTCGTCAATCTTGTGGATTATTGCCGGCAGACACAAATCTCGGTGACTTTGTTCAACAATGTCTTCAGCGAAATCGTCTTCGTCACCCGGGTTTTCTTCACTGCCGCGGGTCTGGGCTTCCTTACAACGGCCATCTTCTTCGCCCACAGATACCCTTTTTTGGCGATATTCGCTGGTGTCTTCAGTTTCGAGACAATGTCCCTGTACGTGGTCATGTACAACAAGGCCTTTAGAATCCCCATGGCCGTGGAGGAGATCAAGAGGAAGATATATTGGTACTCCAGAGGCAAAGGGGAGATGAAGAGGAAGTTGCTAAACAAGGCCTTGGTCGCTATTCCGCAGGTGGCAATTCGGGTGGGCGAATTCAATCCTTTGGAGCGCACTTCCACGCCCGAATATTTTGATTTCATTTTTAAGCAACTCGTTACCATACTTGTGGCCATGCACGAGGTCGGCTAAGCATCAATCTCATTGTGGACTTCACAATGAACGCTGAGGGTGAATTATTTTCGAAACTCGTAATCAACAGAGATGGCCAAAATACATCGTATTTAAAATAAGTCTTTGCAGTTTGTAATTGTATTTTTAAATACAGCAGAGGTGTTTTTTGCATGAAAATTTGTAATTTTTATTTAAATACACGACCTGTTTTGGAAGTATTTTGCTGCGTTTTGTAATTTAAACGTCCACCAAAGCAAGATCGAATTTGTAATTGGCTGATTGTGCTCTAAAATACAAACGAGCGAATACGATACGTAGTTTAAATACATGTACTGAATTTTGTATTTAAAATTCGTATTGAAAGTGTAAATCTTTGTATTTTGTAATTAAAATACGTATTTAAATATACATTACTAACTATACAGATGTATTATGTAACTTGTATTTTGTAACTTGTAATTAAATACTTAGAGAGTAGCCAAATGTAATTGCTAATTTGAATAACTAAAGCCTTCGAGGGTATTTGTATTTTGTAATTAGTATCTGGAACTAAAGCATTTTGGCCATCTCTGGTAATCAATAGCGCATTCGTGCTTACTGCGTCATACTTTGGAAGGTGAAACACACCAATTAATTGTACCTACATATTTAAAACAAATTTGAATATGTATAAAGGTCGCGTTTTTACTGCAAATTTGTCGGTGGTATTCCACGTATTTAATACTACGTGTTACTTCTACTGAACACGAATATATATACTATTGAGCACGTGTATTTTGCAAATAAATTACAGCTTATTATTATTGTACTTCAAAGAAACGGGTGCAAGATTTTTTATTATAGCTATACATATATGCGAATAAATTTGTCAGATATTAGTAATTCTGCGAATATCTGTACATGCATATACTATAGAATATAGGATGGCATTCAAATTTTCCCATTTCTACGCATTATAATGTGTGTTCAAGAACAATGCTCATCTTTCTTTAAAAAATTATTTTCATATAAACGAAATTATATATATATACTGCGTTGTCGTTTATCAATTATGGTTAGACATAATATTAAAATGTCTAACCAGCTGCGTAGCAGGGATAGCTTCATACAGCCTAACGTTAATAATATTGGAGCAAAAATATTGATGGCGCAGAATTTTATTAAGGATCCAACAAAACATTTTAGAATTCAATATAATATTTCGGCATTCGAGTTTTTCTACCAAAATGGTCATTCTCTATAGGCTAAAATCGACCTATGTACATTGGTTTATCGGTGCCGTGGAACCTTTCCCGATAAAATATAAGGCGTTTAATAAAAATGTGTCGCATCTAAGAATTTTTGCCCCTGATAGTGATTGTTTTATTTCATTGGTTTTATTTTACCTTTCCATAGGCAGGCAATTTTGATATAGGTATATAACATACGTACTGGCGACAGCTTTAATTCAAGCCTTGTCCAAAAAAAATCTATATCCAAACGGCGTAGTAGCATATCAAACGTCAAGAAAACATGTCTCATAGGATTTTCATTATTTTTCAAATACGTCAATAGAATTTTTATGCGTGCTGGCAAAAACTCATTTCGCCTCTCGCCTCTTCACATTCCGGGGAACCAGAGAGAAAATTAATTTTTGTGAGCAATAATTGCAAAAGGCGTGATGGACTGTCTCAGATATTTGACTTCATCATTAATATTTGTTGCTTTAAAAAAGCCAGTTAAGCGCCACGCGCTCACATGGAGCTTGATTAGAGTTCTATACGTGGGCAAGCACTACCCGCCTTTGCAAATTCATTTCATTCCAGGTACCTGACAGGATAATATACATATCGTGGGTGAAGAATCATATGTAACCATCACCACCGAGCATTAATTCACAAAATGATCATCTCCATTCTGTCTCTGTGCTTAAAGTAATCTATTCCATTAAAGATCAGATAAATTCCCTTGGGCCTAGGACGAACCTCCGCGCTTATACGTTCTTTTTAACTATTTTTTTTAATAATTTTTCTGTCCGATCGTATACGTTTCATTTTTTCACTAAATTGCATCCAGTTAGATTTTCCATCCAAAGGTTTAAAAAAAATATCAGCAATTTAAAAATTAATATTAATTTGTATAATTTAATTAGCCGTAGACGTGACTGTTGTGGTAAAAAGAATTTAAAAAATTAATTTGTATCGGTTGAATAGTGAGTATTAGTCGACTCTCTTTATAACAGCACCCAATCTGCACCAGCAAAAGTGCTCTTATGAACTGCTGGTATAGCGAATTAGTTAAAAAACTATGAGTATTAATTAATTACAATTATTTTCAGGCTTAACTTCGATAATTTACCAAATTCTAACAATATTTGCACAATTGGGCGTTATTTACATTTTAATGAGAAAAGAATAAAATTGTGTTGGTATAGAGTTCCGGTACTGTTATAGAGAAAACTTTAATGTTGAAGGGATACCTGACTTCGCCGCTATTGCTCTTGTAAGAAGAAGGTGCTGTTATAGTGAGAGGAATGTGACCAAGGGAAGAAAATACACTGATGTTATAGATTAACTATTGTTATAGGGAGTGCTCTTATATAGAGAGCGCACTTTGTATATTAAAGCTGTCGGGGGGATTCAGCACTGCTGGTATAGAGTAAGTGCTCTTACAGGGAGGGCCGGAATAGGGAGAGTTGACTGTATATAAAATCCGAATTAAAATGCTCGTTATCTTCTTTTCGAAAAATGCATTAAATTGTCTTTAATGCATTAAAGTAATTTTTGGAGGTGATCACTTAATGCACGCAAGAAAAATGGAGATGATCACTTCGTCAATTTGAGCTCGGTGGAGATGGTTACATATGATTCTTCACGGGCGATATGCTGATTCATACTATATAAGCCTATGTGAATATTCTTTTGTTCACAGTCTTTTGGAGAAGTGAACGGAGAAGCTTCTCCGTTCACATTCCAAATTTCGTGCTCTTCGCTCATTCGTTTTTTTTTCCACCGTTCTAGCTTAAAATATTTTTAAAGGGCTCTGCTACAAACGTCCAAAATGGATATGTTAACGGCTAGGAACTGCCGCTACACCTTTAGCTACTTTAACTACATGGCAACCTTTGGCATTCTTCCCTTGGAAATTGGCGTGGATGTGGAGGACCAGGTGGTCTTTTCAGGGACGAGAGGCTGGAAGACGGGTATGTGGCGACTTTTTACGGGCATCCATATCATTTACACCGGTTTCCTGACGGTAAGGCTGGCCCAAACTATAATGTATCCGGAGAAGTATTTTTCCATCGAGGATTTCCCCATGCATCTAATGCTATTGATTGGTACCATTGTGGCCGGCCACTGGAGTTACACCGCTTTTAGCACCAGATTTGAGATGGCTCAACTGCTCAGAGACATGTTTCTGAGAGAAGGTTAATCATTTTCCTCATCTCATAGTATTTCACATTATTTTTACAATTATATATGCGTACTATAGAAATATATTTGCGATAAATATAAGAGACCTTAGATTTAGAAATTTTGATCAGGCAATTACGTTAGCAATAGCATTCGTGACAAGAATATTTACATCATATCATAATTATTTCTAAAAGCATGATTATGGCACTATTAATTTTATAGTATCGTACTTACAATTGCAATATTTCCATTAGTATCTTGCACTTGAATTTGTACGTTATAAATAGGGACAGAAAATTTTGGCTAGCACACTCAAAATTTGAAAATTGGCTTTTGAAAAACAATTTATTATTGACGTTCAAATGCATGTTCAAATGCATGTTCAAATGCGTGTTCAAATGCATGTCAAATGCATGCATATTTCTAAAAGCAATGGTTGCAAAAAAATTCAAAAATTTCCGAAAATTTAAATTTCCGAAAATTTCCGAAAATTGAAAAATTTCCGAAAAATTCTAAAAAGTGAAATTCGTCGAAGTTTGCGAATTTTTTATAATTTACATCAAAATGAAAACCAGAATTATGAAGTATTTAAAAAATTTGTTTAATAATTTTACAGTACAAATTCTGAAATACTTAAAAAAAATTTTCATAACGTTTTGTTTCTAAAAGAAAGGACAAGTTATTTTTCGAAAAAATAAAGCATAATTTGGCTGTTCCTAAATATAAATTTAAATCGGTAGCTAATGTATATACAGCTGTATATACCGCACAAAATATTTGCATTTACATTGATAATTTAATTCTACATTGTTAATTGTGCACCGAAATTCCACTATTTTTTGAACCTAAAATTCTTAATTTAAAGCACTAAAAATGTATGACCAAAATTTTGCGCATATACAAGCATTTGCAGTTAATTCTGTCTTAACGGTCTCCCTTATTACGGTGGCAGAAAATGATCCACTCAAAAACATTTTCCAATCACTTCCACCTAAACTCCTGTCCTCAACAACGGTTTTCCATTATATCGGGTAAAATTTGCTGATTTTAGGGAAACCTTATAAAGAAAATCGATTGTAGTTCCCAATTGCAACATAAAAATACCATAAATGAAAAACCATTTGGTGTTTTTATAAAAAGAGTGTCCACTCTATAGAGTACCTACTTTTATCATACATATCTATTTTGTGCACAAGCCATACGTTAAATGTTCTGATGTTATAAGGAACATACTGTTCTGGTACGGGAGCTATAACTGTGCTCGTGTACAGTGGACTCTCTCTATAACAACTCTCCTTATAACAACTTTTTCTCTATAACAACTTTTTTATCCCTTCGTATATGGCGTGTTCAAATTAAATGTTCCATATAACAACTACTTTTGTCCTTCCCTTCAGGGTTGTTATAGCGAGAGTCCACTGTAGTCTAATAATTTATTTTTTGCGCAATTAATTTTCATGCCATTCCACAGGAGCACTAAATAATATTTCACGGAATTAAATTTCATCCAATTCCGTATCGACAATAGAATAATTTCTAAACGACACAATTCCAGGGCTTTCCCAATTTAATCCCACGATTTTCATACACGTGCTCAAGCTGGAATCCAATTTCCCCGGAATATTTGTCATTTCAGAGAAAAGAGAGTACTCAATAGGTGAGAATGAGCGCCGATGGCCAACTCTGCCCGAGTTAGCGGCCATGGCCTGGGGCTTAATCGTTCCCCAAGTTAGCTTCGCCTACGCCGGTCTGGTCCTTCTCAAGCCCACTCGAGCAATGTACATTCTCTCGATGGTCGAATGGGACTACAGTGATGGATGGCACAAGATAATTTTACATTACGCCGCCAGTGCCTTGGTCGAGGGAATAATCATCACGTACATCTGCGCCATGCCGTGCCTGGTCGTCTTCGTCCAGCTCGTCTTCTGCGAGAAGGAGCACAGGCGGCTCCAAGCTCGCACGGCATACTTAGAGTACGTATATACATACAGTCACAATATTTGCCTTGCTACAGTGGAGTCTCTCTATAACAGCATCAATAACATCTATAACAGCAAAAATTTTGCTGTTATAGAGAACACAATTAATATGTATTCCATGTACAAGGTGCGGCGAATTTCCTGACGTTATTTAGAACATGCTGTTATTAGGGGTTATAAGGAGAGACTCCACTGTATCAGGTTTGCTCGTGGTATTAGATTTGGACAGATTCGAGTCCTTGGTATGTCCCCAGATAGCCGACGGTGTCCCTAAATGTGGTCACAGTACATTTCCTGCCAGCGCAGGGACGATTGAATTTCAAAATTTGTCCTTTTACTCGAAATTGCATCATCCTTAATTCCTGAATAAGCAAATGCAGAGACTTTATTCAATTTTCAAAATATTCTTCATTCAATTATGCCGGGAGATATTCCAATTTCTTTGTTTTGGTAAAGCGGATCTGTGCAAATTTGCTGCGCCAAATTGTAAGGCCTAGCGTTATATGTAGAAATTTGGCTTGGCGTACAACTGTTTTTCCCACTTGTAAACATATCATTAAGCGCAGCAACGCAAGAAAAGCACTTTTGGGGTTAATGAAAATTTCAAAATTCAAACCCTGCACCGAAAGAAAATGTAGAGTGACCACGTTTAGGGACATCATCGGCTATCTGGGGATATGGCCTAACGCAATGGATACGAATCTGGCCAAATCTAATACCTTCGGGCGAAACTGATAGCAATAGAAATATTGTTACTGCTTGCAGGAAATAATTCTCTGCTCCTTTGCTGGAGGTCAAATTTATTATTCGAGACGCTGGGGATCAAATTAATTTTTTTTTGCAAAGGTATACCAATAAAAAGAAAGGAGAGGTGCGGTTCTCGGTGCTCCAAGACCTCGCCCGCTACTGCAAGCATATGCAAGCCTCCATCAGCCTCTTTAATTACATCTTCAGTGACATCGTCTACATCACTCGGGTTGCCTTCACGCTCATGAGTTTGGGCTTCCTCACCACGGCCATATTCTTCGCTCACAGGTATCCATTGTTGGCCTTACTTTCCGGCGCCTTAAGCATCGAGGCCATGGCCCTCTATGTGGTCATGTACAACAAGGCCTTCGAAATCCCCATGGCAACGGATGAGCTCAAACGGGAGTTATGCTGGTACTCGGTCGTGGAGAGGAAGGAGTTGAAACGCCAGGCTTTGCATAAATCCCTAATTGCTATCCCGCAATTGGCGGTGAAGGTGGGGAGCTTCCATCAGATGGAACGAACCTCCACGCCGGAATATTTTGATTTTATTTTTTCACAGTTGGTCACCATACTTCTTGCGATGCACGAGGCCGTGTAGGAGATGAGGGATTGTTCTGTGATTGCATTATTTCATATATGCCAAGAAGCACCACTCGTGTCCTATAGGAATTATTTCCAAAGAATCTATAGCCTTAATGTACTGTAATGAGCTATTTGAGGCTCATGAAAAGGTCTTCACATATCTTAAAATGAGAAACCAAAGTGCAGATGACACAGATGCCAAGATTTATTCGAAATCAGAAGGAGAAAATCAAATTGGTGGAAGCATCTCCAGCCCACGAAGCTTCCGTCTAAGTATCTCGGACTTCAAGCAACGACTGACTCATTTCATTACAGACACAGAACACTTAAGAGCATTAAGCACTTCACTTCTTGATGTCTTGAATCATCTTGCATGGTGACTTGATAAAAAATAAATAATATTCCAACACTCAACACATGAACATCAAACAAGCAAAGCATTACCATTAGACACACTAAAGATAAAATCCTTTACAGTACATATGTACATATAAATCGCTGCTTGTGGCAAGCACTAAATACAGTAAGATGTGCTGGATAAAGTAAGCAATGCAGCAAAGGGAATATCTCAGTCTTTGTATAGTGAATAAAACTCAACGCGTTTCAACTCACCAATCGTAGCACACACAACGACACAACACATAAATCATTTTAATCAATGAAGGCTAAGATTTTGCGAATTTGGGATGTTGTCACTTCCAGGTTTGACATTTTTGGATGTACTTCACAAGATAATCAGTTATACACACACTATATAGCATTAGCAGGGTACACATATAATTTTGAAAAGCACTTAAATGTTGATAATACAGTTAAGTCTCTCTATAACAACATTTGTACATAACATTAATTTTCCAGCCATTCGTACACGTAAAGTACCTATTTTATGTTCTATATAACAACATTTCCCAGTAACAATATTTTTTCCTCTTTCCGTCAGAGTTGTTATAGAGAGATCCCACTGTAGTGGCTTGTGCTTTCAGCTAGTTCTGAGCACAAATCTGTGCATATGTGTGTATAATTATAATTAGTCATAGTTGCCAATTTAAATTTTTCATTTACCTTTTGTATGTGTTTATACATAAATAACATTAATGAGTGTAGAGTTGTCTGAAATACTGAAATGTGTGAAATGAAATGGAGTTGTTTGTGTTAATAAATCATGTTTGACCTTACATCTTACGACATACATGTATATACAGTGGACTCTGTCTATAGCAACTCTCCTTATAACAACTTTTTCTCTATAACAACTTTATTTTTCAGCCCTTCGTATACATATTAAATGTTCCATATAACAACTTTTGTATATAACAACTACTTTAGCCCTTCTCTTCAGGGTTGTTATGGCGAGAGTCCACTGTAGATTTGAACTGATAGGAAAGTTCGAACGACAAGAGCATAAGAAGCAATGGAGACCGGACAAAAAACAGAGCTTATGGCAAAATAACGAACCGGAGCCTTTCCATAGGTTATATAGGAATAAGCTGGAAAGCTTACTCGCTTACGCGCTATACAGTACACGTCAAATAAGCAAAAGAAAGAGCTAATATAATTGCATTTACTTGTATAACGGCAAATGATAAGCTCTCTTGAGTTAACAAATATTCTCTATTAACTTTGTCCAAGCTATTTAGAGTACATCAGAGGTCCATCAGGGGTATGAATTTGACATTCATGTAAGTTCTAATTGAGCGTTCGTGAGAGGTTGGATGAAACACAAGGAAAAAACCTTTCCCATTTTCACGCAACGGATATAGTATTTGGAGCTTTATACGTAATACGAATCCATGCAAAAATATTTTCTTTCCAAAGCCGGCCTTCAGTTAATCATAGTTGGTATGTTCAGTAAAACATCAAAACAAAGTAAGTATTTTTTTCTTCAACATTTACTGGCGTCATCTGATCGCCTTGTTTTGTTCAATTTCTGTAGATAAGCAATTATAACCTGTCCAATGTGTTGACTTCATTTTTCGCAACCGTCTTTTTAAGTCGAAATCCTTAAACTTACACATGAACGTGCGTCACTAAGTTGTCCCCCACAGGCTCCAGGCATGTATGTATATGATGTATTATATATATATATATATATATATGATTGAATTCCATCAAAACGGGAGCCCTGACATCCATAAATGCTTCCAGAAAATCAGAAATGCTATTAATGTCAATCATTCTTGGTCACGTGTGGGCGACAATTCATGACGAATTCGTCATTAATATGCTGGATGAGCTTTATTCACGCAAATTCACCCAGCCTATCTCATTTCCTGACATATTTTTTCTATACGCCGTATGTTTCATGAAAAACGCAACCGTCTCTTGTGCTTATAACGTTTACAGAGCAATGCGTAGAAAAACGATATTAGCTCGTTTTGTTGCTGCAAAGAGAGACTTTCCGAATTGCTAAACGAAGCCATTTTTGGACTTTTTGTTAAGATGGCATAATAACAATAATTCAATACACAACCAGCGGATAAGCGCTACTCATTATCCCATTTCTTATTTGTAGTTTTCCATTTTTCCATTTCTATTTCTCTCTTTTGGTCTCCTTTTTCCACTTCTCTTTCTCTCTTTCAGTCTCTGTCTTCAACTTCTTTCTCTCTTTTATTCTCTTTCTTCCACTTCTCTATCTCTCTCTTAGTCTCTTTCTTCAACTTCTCTTTCTCTCTTTTCGTCTCTTTCTTCCACTTCTCCTTCTCTTCCTTAGTCCCTTTCTTCCACATCTCTTTCTCTTTTAGTCTCTTTCTTCCACTTCTCCTTCTCTTTCTTAGCCCCTTTCTTCCACTTCCCTTTGTCCCTCTTGGTATTAGTCTCTTTCTCTATCAGTGTCTTTTTCTTCCACTTCCCTTTGTCCCTGGTAGTCTCTTTCTCTCTCTTAGACTCTTTCTTCCAGTTCCCTTTGTCCCTCTTAGTCTCTTTCTTCCACTCCTCTTTTCGTATTTTCCCTCGCATTCCCCTTTACATTCCCCTTCTCTTTCCTTTCCCTCAGCATCTCGGAACACTGAGGAAGGAAAATGTGGGTGAATAAAGAGAAAACCGAGGAAAGAGAAAAACTCAAGAAAAGGGGACGAAGTGAAAAAGAGACAGAGAGAGAAAAGAGAGAGGAATATATAAAGGAAACATAGAAAAGAGAAAAAGGGTAATGAAAGAGACTAAAAAAGAAATGAGAATAAGAGCGGAGAAACTGAGGAGAGTTAATGCAGTGTGCTGAATTACCGTAGGAAATTATTTATTTCGTCTTCTATAGCAATAACTTCTGACAGTAAAGGTAAAGAATATTTTTGCTTAGCAATTCTGAAAGCCTATATCTTTGTATCAGTATTGTACGAGTGGAATGTCATTTCTACCCAACGTGTGATAGTATTTTTCGCTGGCTGTGCATTCAAACGAACCCACAGTATGTTAATATGATCGATGGTGTACATATTTTGTTTTCTTGTCATTATACAGAAATTCCAAAAATGTTTTCGCTTAGAAATTCTGAAAGGCTGCCTTTGTACCAACAAAGTGAGCTGTCTTTACGGATTGGGTATACACACAGGCTATAGTAGACAGAAGAGCCGGTTTGGTTTTTCGTGAAACAGACGGTACATTGTATACATTTTATTAGGTATATTATATATATATTTCTGTTTGTATTTCATATAGATAGATATGATTTTATTTTGACAAAAATAAGGGTCCTGGAAAAAATAATAAGATTTTCACATAAACTGTCTAATCGATTTCGGGGTCTATTCCATGCCTTCGAAAATAAAGTAAAGGAATGAGTTTTTCTTGGACAAATAGCCGTAGGCACAATCAAATTTCGTCGCAGTATTAGAATTGTTGTTGAAAATTAAAAGCCCCAGGACAGTAAGTACATATTTTAAATGCAATTTAGCCAGATATTATACGGAGTGACATATTAATTAAATTCTGGTTACCTGATGTGCTTATAAATATCCAGCTGCGCACCTGGCGCCTGTGGCTGGTATCGACCGAGTCTTTTGTGCCAGTACAAGCTCCTTCTTTCCATGATCAAGGTTCTTTTTGGTCCCATAGTTTTCGTTGTATACTTGTAATTCTCAAGGTATGACATCCGAATCGGTATTCGATTTCCAATCGGAATTACATTATTCATATTTCCCAGTATTTTATTCGGAACTAGTGTCAAAAATTTTGTCAGAAAAATATTTTAATTGGAATTTACAATTATACAAATATATTCGAAATTCGAATTTGTAGTCAAAAGTTGACATTTGCACTCGGATACTTTATTGCTATTCGAAAATTCCTTTATTACGTTGCTAATTCCCGCCTTCGGACAAGTTTTTTTTAACAAAATAAATGTATTGTAAGGATGATTTTTTAAATTGGCAGTAATATAACTGCCAATTTATATTCCGTCCGTACATGCATCGATTTGTGCAAAATCAGAGTTGTGGAGTCAATTTATAATTTTGTGTATTCATTTTGCGTTTGTTGTAAGCTACAAATTATGCCAGATTGCATTACAAATTTTTTTTAAAAAATATTCGAAAAGGATTTGAATATACGTATGCCTGTCTGAATATTGGAACACAACTGCATTGGAATTAGAGTTTATATTTTAGATATCTGAAATTTTTTGTATTTATAATTTGGAAAAAAACTTACCAATTTTAATTCATATTTTTTCTGGTGTTATTTCTTGGTAATTCTTTTCTATACATACATATACGTACCGGATTTGCCTGTATAACAGAAAATCGAAAATCTTGCCATCATCGTCCAAAATGGATATGCTAACCCTGAGAAACTGCCGTTACACATTTGGCTACTTTAAAAATTGCTCCAAAATTGGATTGATCCCCCTGGAATTTGGGGAGGATGCGGAGCAAAAACTGACGATTTCGGGCACGAGTGGCTGGACAGCAGCTGCATGGCACGTTCTCACTGATATCCACATAATGTACATCATCTTCTTGGTCGTAAGAATGGTGCAGACCTTGTTGCATCCGGAAATTTATTTCTCCGTCGAGGATTTCACCATGCATTTGATGCTGTTGGGTGGCACCATCGTGGCCTTGCATTGGACCTGTGCCGGCTTCGCCTCCAGGTTTGAGATGGCTCAGCTTCTCCGGGAAATGTTTCTCAAAACAGGTTCAATACTAAATCTATTGCATCTTATATACAGTCGAACCTCTCTATAACGGGCTCCCTTATAACGGTTTCCTCTCTATACCGGTGGCTGAAAACACTTCCCACAAAAACTTTCTCCAATTGTTAACGTAGAAATTTCTATTCTCTATAACGGTTTTTCGTTATAACGGGGGAAATATGTTGATTTAAGGGGAATCGTTATAGAGAGGTTCGACTGTACATATATTATTTCAGAAAATAATACGTACTCAGTGGGTGGGACGGAGCGCCGATGGCCGACTCTGCCTGAATTAGCGGCAATCGTATGGGGTTTGGTGTTGCCGCAAGTTAGCTTCGGTTACGCCGGGCTGGTCCTTCTCAAGCCAGCCCGGGCAATGTACCTTCTATCGATGGTGGATTGGGACTACAGCGATGGCTGGCCCACCATCATCTTGCACCACGTGTCCAGCGCCCTGGTCGAAGGGATAGTCATCACATACGTCAGCGCCGTTCCGGGGCTCCTCGTCTTCGTCCAGATGGTCTTCTGTGAGAAGGAGCACAAGCGTCTGGAAGCTCGAACATCATACTTGGAGTACTGGACATAATTATTTGTGCCCTTTACAGTGAACTCTCTCTATAACAACTCTCATTATAAAAATTTTTTCTCTGTAACAACTATTTTTCAGACCTTCGTATATGCATAATGTACATATTAAATGTTCTATATAACAACTCGTCCATATAACAACCATTTTTGCCCTTCCCTTCAGGGTTGTTATAGCGAGAGTCCACTGTATTTATTACAATGGATATACAAGATGAATAGCAGTTAAATATGATTGCACAATTATTTATACTTTTTTTTTGTAAAGGTATGCCCATAAAACACGAAGTAACGCCCCATTCTTCGTGCTTCAGGACCTCGCCAATTACTGCCGGATCATGCAAATCTCGGTGAACCTCTTCAATTTCATCTTCAGCGAAGTTGTCTACGTCACTCGGGTCGCATTTTCCGCCTTGGGCTTGGGCTTCCTCACCACGGCCATCTTCTTCGCCCAGAGATTCCCAATTCTCGCCACACTCGCCGGGATTTTTAGTATCGAGACCATGACTCTGTATGTGGTCATGTACAACAAGGCCTTCAAAATCCCCGCGGCCTTGGAGGGACTCAAGCGGGAGATCCACTTTTATTCGGTGGTCGAGAGGAATGGGAAAAAGGGACAGTTATTGGGGAAAACCCTTCGGGCTATCCCCATTGTGGCAGTGAAGGTGGGCCAGTTCAATCAGATGGAGCGAACTTCCACGCCGGAGTACTTTCATTTCATCTTCACACAATTAGTCACCATCCTCCTGGCCATGAATGACGCCGTTTAATTGTGCACAAATTTCCATTTAGTATTTGCAATAATCAGGGAACGGAATCGGAATTGGCATTCGAATCGCAATTATATCTGTATTCATATTTTGCCAGGATTCGAATCCAAATTAGTATCTAAAAAAAACTACGAAAAAATATTGGAATATGAAACTTTAATTCAAAAAAAGTATCTCGGTATTTAAATAATCCTAATTCATTTCTTCGGAAAAATAATTCGGATTCCAAGTTTTGTACGTTTTGGTAACAATTGAACATTCGAAAAACGTTTAAAAAATCAAGTTTTGGATCAAACTTTGTGAAAATCATATTGCAGAGCATTTTGGTACTTGCACTTACCATGGACAATATAAAATCGAAATTATTATGTATTTCTTTGAGGAATATTTTACAGAAGCCATGTAAATGTGAGTGATTGCTAGTTAGTTAGAAAATCATGGTATAAAAATGCCAACATACATAGGTCGTAATTTGATTGTGTTTTATTAGTGTTGCCGGCGAACATTTACAGCATTTTATTTTTATTTGAAATACTTTTGGTTGTCATTTGTCACACTATGGAATCCTATAGTGTCAGACAGGTAGCCAGCTATTCTTAAGCCATTCCAGCGATACCATTGGATTTATGCGTTTAAGTGACAATTGAAGTAATTTTTGACCGTAGAAGTGCTGGATAAATTAACAAAATAAATGTATTCAAAAAGTATTCGATTACAATCCTTATTTTTCGATTTTTCCAATATATTGAAATCCAAATTCAAATGCTCAAATATCCGAAATTATAATAATTTGAATCCATATTTTCGAAAATTTTATATTTAAATCCGAATTTAAATTCAAATATTTTCCGATTCCGTTCACACACGCAAAAATCCTATCTGGTGCTAGTTATAGTGGTCACCGATCATAGAGTCGTGATAGTCATAGAGTCGTGATCTCATTTCTCAATTTCTGTACGCTGAATGCATATATATATATATATATATGACTTGAAGTCAATGTGACGTCGTACGTAATAGAAAGTGGACGTCAAATTACAATAAAAATAACAAATAATTGTATAACTAAATATAAAATAAAATGCACAGAATAGTTTGAATACATAATCATTAATTTAAAAACAATCTTGAGTCTATGATAAATATTTGTATATTTAAATATAAGGTATGATTCATTGAATAATGATTAGTTTAAAATTTTAAAACAATGTTGATTCCATGTTTTCATTCTGCCGAAATCCATACAAGCATTAGTTATTTCTCATATGTATTTTCTGTTAGTCATTCCTAAAGAATGTATGAGTGTGAGATAAATGAACGTCATAAGAGACTGCATTTTGTGTCAAGTGGAATATTCCACGCTGCAATATTCCACCATGCAATGTTTTCCCCCATGCAATATTGCATCGTGCAATATTTCATGGTATACAGCACTTTGTATTACGTTTATAATTGCTGCTGTCTCAGCAAACGTTCTCTTTAAGATCAATGTCAAGTGCATTTGTCATCCGTCGTTTTTGATGTATTGTAAGGAAAAGTCACCTATACTTTTCCCTTTTCAGAAAACTACGTTTTCTGTGTAAAATCTTCGGATATGATCCAATGAAAGTTTAGTCATCATTCATCCTAAGCGTTCATTGAGCTACTATAAATACGGGAGATAATATTGTCTCTCGTCGAACACTTATTTGGTTGCAATTGGACGAGCCTCGCAATAAATTAGTTCGTTTCTATTCGGTAAAAACATCTACGTGTAAAAAGTTTGCTAGGGAAATTCTTTGGTTCTCCAACAAACAATTTCTACGCTCTGCTAGTTATCTTACCATCCACAAGTTTTAATTAATCTGGATTTAGAAGGTTGTAGTTCTGCGTAGGTGAAGCCTTCTAAGTTCAGGGGCAATTTTAGCTTGTACCAGGAGAGCTATGTTTGACTAGTTTGCATTTCAACAGTGTGAAATTTTAGGCCTAAAGCTCATATCCCAATAAAGTGAATTAGACAAGAAGTGTACAGGTGTAGCTTTTTGATAGTTTATTTCATTGGAAGTGTGATAATATTATTAATTGTAGCTTCAATTAGTTCATATATCCACGCAGATTCTTTTTACAAGGAAGAATTTACGTCTGTTAATTATGTATTTTTTCAGTTAATACTTTTAATTCCGACGGAGGTTTAGCTACAAAAGATTTCTCACTAACAAATAACAAGATTGCAATTATCTGCTTCTGCCCTTATTTAGAATGTCATTTTCTCCCCGTTTGTTAAGCACAGCGTTTGAATCCTCTCCACGGTGAGTGGCGCTTCTGGAAAAAGGGGTATGTGCATTGTATTTTAGAAAATTATATTCATATATGTACCTTTTTGTCGCATAAAATCACTCATTTTGAACATTTCTTTCCGGTATTAGTAGCGTATATATTTATCATTTGTCAAAAGGGCGTTTTGACTATAGGCGGAAACATCGAAATTTGTCCTTACCTATATGAAACCATTCGGAGTCTCCAGCCTCCGCCCGTGCAGCTGCAATGGCACTCCGGAGCGCCAGGAGCACGGAAAACCCCATGGTGAAAGGGGCTTCAGCCAGACCTGTGCATTTCAAACATATAAATATTCGTTTTATTTATTCGATTAGATATTCCAATACGTTTCATGTCCGACGCTCGGATTACCTTTAGTGCGAAGGACTCCAAATTTGTTGGGATTGTTTTTAATTAATGTCACGCGAAAATCTTCAGGCACGTCCTTGGCCATCGGCGGCTTGTAGCTCTATGATTATCGAGCAAATGGAGCAAAAAAATTAAATACAAATTTGCTGATTGAATAAAACATAATACAAAAAAATATATAAATTTGCAAATGATTGAAATTTGACATGATAAAACATAATGCAAAAAAATATAAAATTGCAAATGATTGAAATGATAAAACATAATGCAAAAAAAAATATAAATTTGCAAATGATTGAAATTTGAAATGATAAAACATAATGCAACAAAATATAAAATTGGAAATGATTGAAATGATAAAACAATACAAAAAAAATTGTAAATGATTTAAATGATAAAACATAATGCAAAAAAATATATAAATTTGCAAATGTTTGAAATTTGAAATGATAAAACATAATGCAAAAATAAATTTCCCGTAATGGCCAAGTAATCAGAGCAAAAAATGCTATACCCAAGTGGTATTAGTTAGAAGTTTGCCGTTCTCCTCATCGTATATGACATTTTCGGTCGTAAGCCAGCCCACGGACATCATGAAGGCACCCTCGACCTGTCCCACGTCAATGTCCGGACTCAAACTGTCCCCGCTGTCAGCCTTTATATCCACCCTAATGATCTGCATCGGAAGAAATCAAATTGGGATTTACACCACAAATTCATGTACCAATTTGACGGTAGAAATTTGCAATTCATTAAATATAATTAGTCCTCATTTAATTCCCCAATTTGGAGCATTTATTTTCGGAATACTGAATTACGATTTAGTACGAGTATTTTATGGCATACAAACCCGATATTCGCCCGTGAGACAGTCTATTTCCACCTCGGTGGCAATCATGGACCACATATTGTACCCAGAAAGTCCGTCCAAATAGCCTGTGGTGCCATTCGCTGTCAAATCCATGCCCAAAGTCTTGGCTTTCAGGACCAGTTCCTCCCATGTAGGGTTGTCCAATTTTGCCCGGAGAGGATCTAATCGTTCCTTTAATTCTTTGCAGGCTTTCAAAGCAGACTAGAACCATTTTTGTTACAAATATTTTTTACAGTCACAAGAAAAAGTCTTTAATGGCTAATAAATTTATTCCGACGTACAAAACAAATGCATTCACTGGTCACGCTCTGCCCGGTCATGCCCATGTTGGGACAAACAGTGCTATTCGTGGGCTTAACCAAGATCTTCTCCATGGGAACATGCAATTCTCTTGCTACGAGCTGAATGACCTTTGTATTGATCCCTTGACCCATCTCAATCCCACTGTGAATGACGGCTACGGATCCATCAAACCCAAAAACGGCCAATTGTGTTCTGTAGCCGGTGAAGATATAATGTTGGCCATAACGGATGGGCATCACGTTCAAGCCTCGCTTCTTCCAACGGTTTTCCTAAATTTTACAGTACATTAACGTTCCTTATAATTTCCAGTATCAGTAAAAACAAATAAAGCGGCAGCAAATTTGCAGCCACATATTTTTGTATAGCATAAAAACCTGATTGAAACGTTTCACAAACTCTGTTCTGGCATCAAGGTCAGCGGACGCTTTTAAGTCTTCGTAAATTTGAGGGATCAAATTATCATCTTGGAATTTGGCGCTCTTGTCCGGAAACATGGCGTCTCCTTTTTGAAGAAGATTCACCAGGCGAACTTTCATTGGATCCTTCTTCAGGGTGAAGGCCATGTGATCCATCATGATTTCCATTATGCCGATGCCTTTGGCAGTTGCTGGAAAATTTTTTGAAGTGATAAACGTATTATTTCCTGATTATTCTTTTTAATAAATTTGTTCATGATATGTCATATTGTATTGTTTAATATTGGTTCAACGTTTCTCGAAATGCTACGACTTACCAGGTGACCTCACCAGCGTGTTGGGGGGCGTGTCCGTATAAACAAGTTTGTAATTACATTCCCAGTCCTGGTTTGCAGCGTAGGCATTCTGTGAACTGAGGACAGCGCCAATGGTAGTCTTTTCGTTGGACATGGTCCCCGTGTCGGCCGTTATATCCAAGGACCAATTCAAAATTTTCCCGCTTTCACTAAAGCCCATCTACAATAAAAATAAAAATGAATGTAGAAATTTTAGATTTTTTTTTACCCATGTATGTTTCGTAAATATATCGAAATTTGTCTTTTATTACACGATACGTATGTAAATTTTTAATATGTATACCTATATACGTATGTATAATAAATACTAATTTATATGTAAATTTTTAATTTTAAAGCATAAAATGCGTTGCTTACATTGTACTTAAACAGATACGGCAGCCGCTTTCCAATCATCTCGAAATTTGTCTCCACATCCAATTCTAGCCGCACGGGCTTGTTAAGAGTAAATGCCGCCACGGCGCACATGGCCGCTACGAGATTATTTCTAGAGATTTTCCCGCCAAAGCCTCCACCCAGGCGCCGAACGTGAATTGTCACTCTGTCCCATTTAGATACAAAATATGCACAAATTTTGACACAATTGTAATAAAATATCAGTGGGACTAAACTGCTTGTCAAACGAATGTAAATGGCTATCCCCAGTACAAACTATTATACGCAGTCGACTCTTTTTTAACGGTTCCCCACAATAAACAAATTTTCCCGGTTGTAGCGAAAAACCGTTTTAGAGAACAAACATTTATATGTCAACAATTGGAGAAAGCTTTTGAGGGTAAAATTTTCTGCAACTGTTATGGAGACAAGAAGAGACTGTTATCAGGGAGCTCGTTGTAGAGAGGGTCGAATGTACCATAGGTATACAGTGGAGTCTCTTTATAACAGCATCCCTTATGTAAATGCCTAAATCTTGTAGGATATATATGTAATGGAAAGTGTTGGACAGATGGTACCCGCTTGGCTACGAGTGTAAAGGGTCTGGGCCTCGAAAGGAGCTAATCTCCTATAACTAAGGGGAAAGGGTTATGAGAGTAATGATGGGGTAAAACGATACGCGGGTTATTACTGTAGTAAAAGAGAACAGTATTTAATATAAGT
>JAQGBT010000877.1:0-39713 GCA_034698585.1 Disparrhopalites patrizii | reverse complement strand
GGTGAGAGAGGGAGGGTGAGAGAGGGAGGGTGAGAGAGGGAGAAAGAGAGCGGAGAAAACGGAGGAGTATAAAAAATTATCATCCACAACATGTTATGTTCCATGCTCGGAAATCATTCCAAATGCTCCCATATTCCTGGTCCTGATAGTAGCAGCAGTAGCAGTTCAAATAGTGGAAGGAGCGAGTACTTATTATGCACATTCGTGTTGAAACAACACAAGAAGCGGGCCAACCTCTATGTGCCATCGTAATTATTCTTTTTCTCTCTCATCTTCGTCTTCAAGGCTATATCTGTGCGTGCTTCTCACCATTAAATTACACTAAAAGCTCATAGCGATTTCATCATCCCAATTAAACTACAGCCGCCGTACGTATATTTATAACAAGTGGGCCCACCAAAAAATGTATAAAGACGATCCCAGAGAGAGAGAGAAAGACAGGGAAAGAGTGAAGCCGAGGGAGAGAGAGAGGGAAGATGTGGAAAAGAGTGGGAGAGGTTGATAAAACACGAGTACGTCACCATTTTCCCTGGCACATCCACCTATACATACTAACTGTTTGTATTCAAAACCGATAGGAACGTAGAGAACATGAGAGAGAGAGAGAGAGAAAGACAGGTTCGACAAAATAAATTATTATTACCGACTCTCTGGGAAAAAAAAACAAAGTGTGTATATGTGTGTATGTGCGTGGTTGTAGTAGTTGTGAGGACTATGAAACGGAATCAATGCCGATGCCATGCATCATTTGCTTTTACAACCATTCTAATTACGTTTTTATGACCATAAATTACACACTCCACTCAAATAAAGTATCTCACTTAACGGAAATAGGTGATGGGGGAGAGAAAGAGAGAATAGAGAGAGAGAGACCGAACGAGAGAGAAAGAGAGAGAGAGAGAGAGAGTTGCGGGTGGGAGGGAAAGAAAAGGGAAATCATGTCGAAAGACGATGACGATGAGACATAAAAAGGAGAAAGGAAGGAAGAAAAAAATATAAAGTTTACACTAAAGTGCACACACACAAAGGAAGGAAAACAAAAGTAAACTGAGAAGAACGAGAGGATGAAGGGAGGGAAAGAAAGGGAGAGAGAGAGAGAGAAAGTACTCAAAACAACATCTCCACTACTACATAAAACCCCCAGAATGAACTGGAGGAAAGAATGGAGCAGGAGAGAAAATTTCTATTAAAATAGTCACAAGTTACTATAAAAAAGGTACATTCCCACAGTACATAAAATCTACAAAACACTCACTTATGGTCAGTGTACATGACTATTTTCTCTCTCCTATTCTCTCTCTCACTTTCTCTCTCCCCATTTATTTACCTCTCTTTCTCCCGGCATTTCACTCTCACCTTTTCTTCCTTTCTCACTCTCCCCCATTTCCTCTCCTCGCCTTCTAGTATCCAGGAAGAAGAAGGAAAAAGAAACCTTCTGGACGACCAGGGCAAGTGCAGGAAGTGATGGTAGTAGATTCTCCACCATTGCCGGAGCTTAAGCATACCATATAGGAACGAAGGAAAGGAAAAGAGAGAGAAAAAAAGAGTACATCCACACAAAATTCCGTGTATGTCCTACACAAGTTTTTCCTTATCAAATCGGAAAACAATAAAAAGTTCTCACGATACCGAGATCACGACTATTGGAAACTACACTGCCACTTGATGGCTATATACATATGTTACACACGTATGTATGGACGTGCACAAAAAAAACTGAGAAAAAAAAAACGAGGCGAGGGTGAGACTACCGGAGAAAGCAAAAAAAACCATCACTGAAATGGTTATAAAAACTTTCTCTAAATTTCTTCTCTCTCTCCATGGTTTTTCCTCCGTATTTTCTTCTTCTTCATCATCATCATCGTTCTGTTTACTCCGTCTTCTTCATCTCCTTCTGCCCATCTTCTTTCCTCCTCCTCCTCCTTTCCATTCTTTTCTTCCTATTTCTCCATCGTCTTTTTTTTCACCAAACTCAGAGGCACACGGTCAGAAGCACACGCATAGATACGAAGACAAACAGTTACATTTAATGGATGTATAGCAATGCTTTTTGGGTGTAATCCCTCCTTTTATACCAGGAGACACACACACACACTCAACAGACAGACACATAGACACACTTTCACACACACGCATACATGTACTAACTCAAGACGGACACACACAATGTTCTACTTGGGTTGAGCAATCGAGAAAAAGTCGTCCATAATTTCAACGGCGTATTGATTCTTCGGACAGACTTCAGATACGGCCCAAGTTCGATGGTAAATCACATTCAAGAAATTACGTATTGACACGAAAAACGCTTCCCGGTAACTTTTATTCGTGTACGTGGAGAATGGTGCCAATTCCTCCGCATTCTTCAAATGAGTCAAAACTGTATAGGGGGAAAAAAGGAGAAACATACATTCATAGATACTATATAGGAGATAATAAGGAACATAAAAATGGCATAGAGACGAATGAGAAAAAATGTTCTATTATATCTGTGTAATATATCTGTATAGTAACTATATGTATCTGTACCATTTTTTATATATATTTATAGAATATTGGAGGACACATACGCACGCAGTCCAACATACATATTCCATTCCTACCTACACTCTCATTCACTCAGGTAAGTTCCCGGATTAAGGAGGGGGCGGAGAGAAAAAAAGCCCGAGGTAAATCGTACAGAGCCTCCGCCAAGGGAAAAAAATAACAGGGCATTAGAAACAGGTAGAAGAAAGGAGAGAAAGAGATGGACGAACAAGGGACAGGGTAAAATAGAGAGAGATAGAAAGAAAGGAAAGAATGAGACAATACACGTTTATTTTCTAAGACATTTTAGTTCCTTTCTATCCCCTCCTTTTTCTCCCCCTTCCATTCATTCCCTCCCGGTGATGGAGGAGGTTACGGCTGTATTAAGTCCGATCACACAGTGTCCCTCTATGTATCTTTGGAAACTCGTAGAAGGCAAAAAAAACGGGGTTTCTCCCCAGAAAAAAAACAACCTTTTCAATCGCTCACCTGCTTTTTTTCTTTAAACCGCTCATAAAAACTCTAACTTGCTCCTTTCTCTCTCTCCCTCCCCCTCCAGTTCCTTTTGTACACAATTACCCAGCGACAGATGTATACCTATAACACAGGGAGCCGGGAGGGATAAAAAAGGCTAAAAACTCTCACTATGTTCTCTCTTTCTCTCTCTCTCTCTATCTTGTTGTTCCTTTTTCTTTCCTTCCTCCTCGTTCCGGCAGTCGGAGAAGATATCTCTCTTATTACCAACCAACTATCCCCACCAAGATCCAACCTCCTCCTCCTCCTCGACCTCGACATAATCATGCACACACTCACATGTACATATAATACGTGCATAAACCCGAAATTCTTTTAACCTACCTACCTTCATCAGGGACTTCATGTAATACATACAAACAAGTAGACATAAACTATTGAATCTTTCCATGAATTCCCGCTTCTACTTCTTCCTCTTCCTTTCCTCTAACCCATCAGCTGAGATACGGGATGAGGAAGAACTTTTCCCGGACTCAAACTCAGAAAACACTTGTATGTACATTAAGTCTCACCGACACGGTGAAAAAGCATTTCCTCCTCACGTTTTAACCGCACCTCGTAAAAACGTTTTCCTCCTTCCTTCTCTCTATTTCCCTCTCACTTCCTCTCTCCTTCTCTCTCTCTTTCTCTCTCTTTCTCTCTCTATTTCACTCTCACTTACTCTCTCTCTCTCTATTTCTCTCTCTATTTCCCTCTCACTTCCTCTCTTTCTCTTTATTTCCCTAACTTTTTCTGTCTTGCTCGCTATTTCCCTCTAACTTTCTTTGTTTTTCTCTCTCCCTTTCCCTCTCATTTTCTCTCTCTTTCTTTCATTCCCTCTCCCTACGTGTGTTTTTTGTTTCCTCCGTCTATGATACTTGCCACCACAGTGAACTCCTACACAAACAAGCCGAGTGTCTGTATACAGATGTATTTCAGGCGTGAACATATGTACGAATGTACACACGAAAGATCAAATTCCTCAACCCTTACTTTCTTTCACTCGCTCACACACTTTTTTTTTATTCAGATACTTTGGCGAGAGAATCTCATCCGTACGTGGAAAAAGGAGGGGGCGGGGCGAGAAAAGGTAGCACTAACAGAACACCCTGAAATCACTTTATAGTATTACACCCGTGAAACACCGGTAGTGAGAGTGAAGGGAGTAAAAGGGGAAAAAATAGTCTCCACTAAAAAAAACGAAAGAAAGAAAAAAAATCAAGTGTGAGAGGGAAACGGAAGCCGAAAAAAATAAAGGAAAGCAAACTTCTTAATTCTCTCCTAAAGGTCTACCCCCAAGTAATTCCGCCCGGAACCCAGGGAAAGAACAAAAAGCATTAATGAGTTTACAAGATTAATTAATCCCTCATCTTAATCATTTCTATGATCCCTCAACGGAATATATGAACCGAGTAATTAATTATGCAAAAATGGATTCATAACCAACCGCCTTCTAACTACCTGGCCTTACGCTCTTTTCCTCTTCCCCGCTCTTTAATTACCGCAACGGGCGCGCGGAATTTCTATGCAGCAACAACGTACAAAACTTATGGAAATGGAGACAGAGAGAGATAAAAGGAGAAAGTAAGAGAGAAAGAAAGAGAAAAAAGAGAAAAAGCAAGAGAGAGAGAAAGAAAGAAAAAGAGAGAAAATAAAAAAGAGAAAAAGCAAGAGAGAGAGAGAGAAAGTAAGAAAAAGTGAGAGAAAGTATGAGAAAAAGAAAGCAATACAAAGAGAGAGAAAGTAAGAAAAAAAATGAATACAAAGAGAGAGAAAGTAAGAAAAAGAAAGCAATACAAAGAGAGAGAAAGTAAGAAAAAGAAAGCAATACAAAGAGAGAGGAAGTAAGAAAAAGTGAGAGAAAGTATGAGAAAAAGAAAGCAATAGAAAGACAGAAAGTAAGAAAAAGCAATAGAAAGTGAGAGAAAGTATGAGAAAAAGCAATAGAAAGTGAGAGAAAGTATGAGAAAAAGCAATAGAAAGTGAGAGAAAGTAAGAGCGAGAAAGAGTAAAGAGAAAGCAACAGAATTTTCCACTTGACCCCGACTTACTTTTATGCTGCATAAAAATGAGTGGAAAACAAGAGCAAAAAAGAATTGCGATTCAAACTACACCCGCAGTATTAACCAGCTCTGGGGGTACACCTGCTTGTACACTGAAGGTGATTGCCAAGGAGAAAAAAAATGCAATCATGGAAGGAAATCTCTAATGGATAGAAGACCTCCCACGCACACCTCGTGCATCCATTCCTTTCCGATTCATACTCAATGACCTTACTTGCTGTAATGAAGAGAAAGTAAACAGGGCATCCCTTTAACAACAAAAACATCTCCCTCTGTCCTCTCCTCCATTGAACTTTTCTCCCTTTCTCTGCCTTCCTTACAGCCACCATCCTTTTAGCTTGCTGGAACGTGAAAGCCCCAATCACATAAATACCTAAGAAAAAAAACCACACACAAAGAGTGGCTGAAAGCGTGTGCAAGTGATTTCAATTCTTAGCCATGCGTCACTTCTAAAACAAACACATAATTTTGTCCCCGAGAAAATAATACATATAAAAACTACAGAAAAAAAATACATGTGTGTGTACAAGCAGTCGTACCCAGGGAATCTGAAGAACAAAGGCGGAAAAAAAGATAAATGTATAAAAGGTCTCCATCAAAATAGAACAACACACAACAAAACCAATAAAACAATCAATACCTCCTTACGTTCCTACATCAAAATGACGATGGAGAAGGAGAGAGACATAGGAAAGGCGAGAGACAAAGAGGGAGAGAGAGAGACAAAAACTTGTACTACACTACCCCTCCATCTAAATACATTGAGGGTCTTAGAGAGACAGATAATAGACACTATTACCTTACATACAACATGCTGGATAAGCCCTAAACGCTCCTACATTGCAAAAAATTTGAAGCACCATAAGCTTTCTCGCAAAGGCGATCACAAGCGAAAATTGCGGGAGTTCGTCAGAGCCGCAGTAGCAGCAGGAGGAGCGGCAGCAGGGCGAGTACGAGCACTATCAGGGCCAGCAGTAAAATTCAAATGGACAAAAATAAAGTAAATTGCCAAACTTTCCCAACTACCACCACTACTACTACTACAATTGTCCTTTTTTTCATACATACAAACCCTCGGCCCTCACTGGTGCACCAACAGGTGACAGAGATAAAGGGAGAAAATGGACCTAAGCACGATACCGGCGGGAACAAGAGCAAGACAAATAGAGCGGGAAAGGGGAGAGAGAGAGAGAGAGAGAGAGAGAGAAAGAGGGAATCGAGTGACAGAGAAAAGGAGAGAAAGAGAGAGAGAGAGAAAGAGGGAAACGAGTGACAGAGAAAAGGAGAGAGAGAGAGAGAGAGAGAAAGAGGGAAACGAGTGACAGAGAAAAGGAGAGAGAGAGAGAGAGAGAGAGAGAGAAAGAGGGAAACGAGTGACAGAGAAAATGAGAGAGAAAGGGAAGTATGTAGAGAGAGAGAGAGAGAAAGCTTTAAAAGCTCTCCGTGATTTTATGGATTTGAACAAATTACACAGTGAAATAAAAATAACTACGGAAATAAAACCTTTTAAAGGCAAGAAGTGAGGGGAAGTCCGTCCCTCGTTACTTATTAACAGGTCCATTCATCCTCACACGGAGAGAAACATTTTTCCCATCATAAAAAAAAATCCAATATGTATCTATACCCGTATAGAACTAAAAGGGGAAAAAGTATATTTGTGTATAAGTCAACCCCGAAATAACCTCTTGTAGCACAAGTCTCTCAACCCACACATAAGTACACGATTCCCCACAACTTCTTCACCTGCCCTCACCAACCCACACAGAGGATACATTATTAGCAGTATGTAACACCTTGTGTATTTCCACCCTTTTCACTTACCCCCAAATGGAGGAGGAAAGCACCACCTACACCAAAAAAAAAAAAAAAGAGTATCAAAAAAAAAAAGGAAAGGTCAACTAATTTCTTGTGGGGAGAAAATATCAAGTCATGGAAAAGTGAGAAAGGAGGAAGATGGACGCTGGGGAGGAGGAGGAGGATGAAGAAGTTGGAGGATGAAGAGGAGGAAAGAAGAAGAGGAGGAGGAAGGAGGTCGAAATAAGTTTAACCTAAAGTAGTGAAAGGGCAGCAGAGACACACACAGATAAGTACACATATGAATACATACACACACACATGGGAAAGATGAAAGAGTCAGCAGAAAATACACATTCTCTCTGTCTCTTTAATGTACTTTCACCCCACACATTGTGGCTACCAGACAAACACTCCACCTACAAAAAAAAAGGGACTCATACACAGATACAAATACTGGGAATTCCATGAATCTTCAGAGAGTGACTTTTCAACTATAAACTTGAGAGTATGGTAAGGAATAGACGAGAAAGATACAAAAAAAAGGAGACAAAGATGTGTCGGAATGGATATAAAAAATACATGGCTCCAGGTATTTTTTTTTGCGCAGATACATACACATATTTTAGAATCTACATATAGATGTATATTGTATATATTAGCCATCCCACAGGACTTTGTACTTTGCTACTCGTGTCGTGTCAACAACAAAAAAAAGATATATAAATATTGAAAGATATAGAGAGAGAAAAAATAGACACTTACGAAACCATTCCTTCCATTCTGGGTACGGATTGAGCTCGGTCGACATCTTCTCAAAGAATTCACTGATTTTCTCCCTCCGATTTGTGCGGATTGCATCCACCAGGTAAAATTTGTATAGGCCGAATTCGTACTTCTTCACCACTGTTGGAAGTAGTTGTGTATTTTTTGGGTTGTTGGCAGTATTATCAAAATCCCAAGAAACGCCGTGAGAAATGGAGAGAACAAGGAGGAAAAAGAATATTTCATAATATTTAGATGAAAAAATATTCTTGCTTCTACAACTTTCACATTTTTTTTTTGCAAAGAAAACCCACCGGTACTATAGTGGAACTATACCACTACATTTTTTTTTATTGTAGTACAACCATGAAGCAACTTTCCCTCTTTTTCCACACTCGATTTACTCCTTCGAAAATGTAAACTTGTCTATCAGTCTCACAAGGCTTGGGATAAAAAAAGGGAGACTATAAAGTATAGCGTATATATACATACATGCATATATAAATATACATACCTGAGGGAGAAAAGGGGCTCCCGTTGCAAGTTTAAAGTGAACCTTACAAGCACAAAAACTCCCTCATTCCTTCCTTTCTCTCTTCCACCTCAAAAACACTTACTGTAAACTTTTTATGTAATAAAATACCATTGTTAGCATGCACAAAAGCAGAGTAAAGTGAGGATTGTAGATTTTTTGCAGGATGTAAAACACACGTGTACATATATCCTTCTCCTTTAAACATTCACGAATTTTGGCCACAAAACACACACGGACTGTTATACTAACTTTTTTTTGTATACATACATAATGCAACTACTACCACTACACATTACAGCACATTTGAGGTGGAAGAAAAAGGGGATGGGGAGAGAGACTAAAAAAACATAAAAAATCTAAGAGAAAAAGGGATCGTTTTTTTTTGTCTCGAGTTAAATGAAAACCATGTAAATAACAATGAATAATGCCTATCCATGTGAGTGTACACAGATATGCATGTACAGCACAATTTAGCTAAAAACACAAACGGGGGAAGCTAAATTTCACCCTTGAGCGAAGAGCATTGGTACACAAAGAATACGAAAAAACTTCTTGACTCAATACATGCAACAAATACACCCGGGTAAGCAGAAGCATAAACGGAGCTGCTATTTTATATTTGTACATCGGATAGCCCCGATTTTTCCGGGGAAAAAAGAAAATATACACAGGCCACCCGCATTCCCATAGACATGAGAATGAGACGAAAGGGAGACGAAGGGAAGGAGAGAAAAAGCTTGGGAAAGAAATAAAAGTTCAGCGAAATCAACAAGAGAGAAGATAGAGAGAAAGTACACACGGAGAAAGGCAAAATAGTAGGAAGGTAAAAGCAGCGATAGAGTTTTTTTAGTGGATGAAATTCGCCTGTGGCGATGGAAGCGGATACTTCACAAACCCTGAGCATGCATTGCAGGGTGGCCGTGAAATATAGAATTCCCATAAGCCCCAACTAACAGACAAAAACAACTGGACAGAATCAAATCAAAGGCTTTTACAACAATTTTATTGGGAATTCAACCAAGTAATTAAATCTAACCCACACTCAGGGATTACCTACTAATAATATTATCCAGAGGTCCCTCCATTGATGTTAGTACTCCCATTTTTTGGACTACTGACTTCGAGGTTAATCATATCTGGCCACCCTGTACATTTTCGTAGGGAAAACAGAGGCCCCTGTCTCTTGCACCTCAAAAAACCTTTTATAGCTTTATCTCCGCTACGGATAAACTCTTTACCCACTGGCACAAAAGCTACATCCATCACATTATCTTCCAATCTCCAAACATTTGAAACAAGCCCAACCACAACCGAACACAATTTTCCGCAATACTTGGACTACTTTAAAAAGTGCAATTACTTCCAAAAAACCTACATCACCCCATGCCCTCCTCCTCTTCCCCATCCAATAAGTAGATATAATCAAGAAGGAATTTGAACCCAAGAAATCGAAGCAAACAAGGAGTGTCAAAATGGGACTGATAAGACAGGGCCTTTCAACGGGAGTTCCAAGGAAATCCAAGGCATTCCCCCAATCATTATCATTAAGGGAAACCAACCACCACCCAGAAGAACCTCAATGACATACCCAGAAATTGTAAAGCGGAGCCTCCATCACCAGGACCAATGCCATTGATTGGGCCCAAAATGAGCACACGACCCGACGGAATCTCATTTACATGAACACATAGATAAAAGGGGAGGGAAAACAGGGAAATCTATGAAAACAACGAGAAAACAGGAAAAATACTGAATATTCCGCCGGCAAGTGAGCAAAAGGACGTCTGGGGACGGATGAAAGTGGTGAAAGCAAAAAAAAAAAACATACCAAGGAAGGAACGGAGTAGCGACTCAGAGAGACTGTAGGACCACGGGGAAGGACAAGGAGAGGACGATAACATGAGCGGAGGACATGATAAAAGAGAGAGATAAAACTAACATACAACCAGAAGAAGAGAGACAGAAGGAAGGGGAAGTTCACTTTGTTTGATTTTACCAATGCCTATCATTACTTTTATACAATGATGTGGTAAAACGGTAGTAAAAAGTGGTTTGTGTTGTTACACCCCTCATTATACTCGCTTTATGTAACTGTAGAGAAACCACTTGTCTCTCTCTTTCTCTCTCTCCCCTTCCTCCTCACTGCCCCTCAAGGGGCTTTTGGAACCAGAAATGTCTTAGCCTTACCCAACAAAGTCCACGAAATTGGAGAAAGTCTCCTTTTTCATACTAACTACCAACATATAGCTACAGGCCAAGCCACCATCTTTTTGATCGGGCCTTACAGCGTCCCTATGATACCCGTGGCCTTCCTAATAATAGTAAAACGAGCGAGAGAGAGAGAAAGAGTCGCTTGTCCAAGAAAATTTACTTTTGAATGAACTCACAAGAACTCACTTTAACAATACGACCAAAAACAGGGTAAAAGTTTTACGGAAATCAAGTCCTGCGCCACTCATCTGTAATGCATCCCCTTATGAACCAGTACGTATTAGTGGGGAGGAGAAGGAGGCGGGGGAGGGAGAGGAGGCGGCAGAAGAGGAGGAGTATGATGAGGAGGAGAATGAGAAGCATGAAAGTAGCAAAACATTTTGGCCGAGATTACTTAAACTTTTCCTCAGATAAGGGACTCATTGTACTTTGCATGATAATATTTTCCAAGAAAAGTGCCCTTTCCCCCTCCATCTACTGCCACATACTTACGGAGGAAACTGGCTTCTTCTGGACGAAGCATCCACAAACCACAGGAAAATGTCATACAGATTTGGTCATGTGAAATTTTCCAGCACAAGAAGGGGAAAAGATAAAAAAAAAAAATCCAAGTCAGCTCCGAGACTGGAGAAAAAAAGGGGGGAGGAGGGAAAGGAAGGGAAAAACGAGGGAAAACCCGGATAATAAGAATAGAAAGTAACACACAGAAGGCTTACTTGAAAGGGACTTACTCAAGGTACTACTACCACTAATATTATTGCTTCATGGCTTAGGCAGGCGGGGGAGCGAGAGGGAAAAAGCTTGAAAGCGAAAGAGAGAGAGAAAGTAAAAGAGAGAGAAGAAGACGCTCCAGACACAAACCAAATGCACATACAAGGGAGAGGAAAGAAAGAAATACATTCAAGCTGTGGTTGTACAAGTGAAATGGATCAAGTACAAGCCGTACAAAAAGTTAACACGGAATGTAACAAGAGAAATCCTATCCCGATGGATCGCCAGACACACACAGTGGTGGTTTTTTTACTCAGGGAAAAAAGTGCGGGAGAAAGCGAGAGAGAGAGAAAGAGAGAGAGAGAGAGGTGTACACAAAAAAAACATACAAGGGTAAAGGAGATTACTGCCAGACATAATGTATACGTAAATTTTATTCGTCCATGCTGACAATACCCCAGCGGCTGCTCAACGTTTCCCTTCACATCAAAATAATAGTAAAAAAAAAAGACAGACATTTCCAAAGATTTGTACACAAACTTGTAACAAGTGTGTAATAGATAAGCACTACAAGACAGGGAAATGGGTAGAGACTCGGGAGAAAATTTGAAGCTTTTAGTAATTACGACCAAATCTACCAGCATGACAAGCGACGGCCTTGGACGAAATTTGTAGCAGTAGTAGTAGTAGTAGTAATAGTGAGACATGAAGTCAATTCTCTCTTTTATATACATTTTTTTGTACGTTCCACTACATATCTTCCCCCACCCCCCTTTACTTCATGACGAATGAGGACGTCTACTGCTATTACATACAAAAGAGCCCACAAAAGCCCGGGAATGACTTACCATTACTGAGAGAAGGTGCAAGGCGAGCAAAGAACTTTCCCTCCAGATAACTCCACAATTCCCGGAGTGAGTTCAAATCGGACGAGTCAACAAAGACCGATAGGTCTGACACAATCCTATCAACCTGGAAAATCAAAATCAATAACATACTTTTCAGTCCCAATGTACCATTTCAATGTGAGATTTCAACCGGAAGCCAAATTCTTCATTTCGCATCAAATTGGCAGTGCTGACTCTTTTCATAATCCCCATCAAGTATCTCACCCTTTCCTTTCTCGCTCTCTCTCTCTTTCTCCATCTCGCTTTCTCCCGCTTTCTTTTCTCTTCTTTCTTTCAATCATTATTTTCCCCCCCTCTGAATCTTTCTCTCCCTACACTCTTATTACAAACCCAACCAATTCCGTACCTTTCCCCTTTGGGCTTTCCCTTCTCCCTCTTCTCCATCTCCTGTCGCTCTCATCATACTTTTCCCTCCTCCTCCCCAAAAAACTTACTTCCTGGCAAAAGACTTCCCCTCTCGCTCTCTGTCTCACTCTCTCTCTCTCTCTCTCCAGCCATATAATAAAGATTATTATAAAGTCCGGGGAGTCAAGCAAAATTGCCCTTTTCACCACAGTTGAGAATACATAGAATATCCCCGAATATGTTTACTGGATCAAAGTACTCTTTTAATAATGCGAACACAGTAATGGTTCCGTAGTCAGTCAGCCGGAGCGACAGAAGCTCAAGACTTTCTGCACGTCGACTTCGATTGCGATTACACTCGTCGAAACCTCCACCTTGAACCATTCAAGCCTTCCCTTATCTGCTTTCCAAGGGAATCATTGAGCGTATGTATTCAGTATGTATATACATATACGTATACATATCTATAACCAGTCCAGGAGCGGGAAAGGATCCAACCCAACAACCCTTTCCACTTCCATCCCAAATACTCCTATATACTTTTCAACATTTATTTTTTCTCTCTCTCTCCTTCTCTCTCTTTCTCTCACTTTCTCTTTCCCTCTCTCTTTCTCCCTCACTTCCTCTCTGTTCATCTCCATCTTTCTCTCTATCCCATGAAGCTAACCCTCCTCACCTATCTTCTTGGAGGAGCCTTCTTCCTCCTTTTACTTGAATTTATACCTTTTGCACGACATCCGGGAAATCTCCAAATCTCTCACTATATTTACTTTCCCTGACAATTCCTCATTCTCCTGCCCCACTCCTTACTTCCACCTGCCCATCTCCATCCTATAGAGGCACAGAGAAATTCGTGCGAACACTTGAATTACCTCTCTAGTCAAGCTCGAAGTCTACCACTATAATTCTTTTTTTCGACTCTCTCTCTCTCTCTCTCTCTCTCTCTCTTTCCATACCTTCCCTCCGTCTCTCCCTCTTTTTACCTCTTCAAACCTTTCAAACGATCCACTTCACCTAACATTCCATCTCACCCTCGAAAAATGTCTAACCTGTTTCGCCGCAGACACTTTCCTTGAATTACATTCCAATCAAATGAAAAAGGACGAGCAATTTTCATTATTTCATCTTTCATCCAGCGGCATAGCTCAGATTACTCCGATTTCTTCCCTCAACCGAAAGAGAAAGAGAGGGAGGGAAAGAGAAAGTCAAGAGACTTTTCATTTTATTAAACCCACATATCTACACCTCACCTTAGGCACACACACATCCTTTTTAATACAATGAGAAGGACTAAAAGAAAAGCAAGAGAAAAAAAAAGTGTGAAGCGAGAGAGAAAGGTACATACACACACGTGGGAAATGATAGAAAGAAAGTAAGAGGGAAAGAGAGGGAGGTCTAAATCTTTTCCCGCTCTTATAACTACTGAACCCTCAAACTACTATCAAAGGGTTACAGGGCTTTTTTATAATAGGATCCCCCAAACCTCCCTCCATTCTGTTTTGTAGCTGAGATGACGAAGACGTGAGTCAACTAGGAAATTAGGGTATTCCTTTTCTTCTTCTTCTTCCCTCCCCCCCCGCCGTCTCTTCCTCCTCCTCCACCTCCTTCTTCCTCTCCTTCCAATCCCCTCCTCAATTCATGTACATACGAGATACATAAACACATCCAGAAACTTAAAGAGAAAGCGTATCGACAGGGATTTACTCTGACAATTCACCCTATAAACACGGACGCTCCTAACCCAGTGGAGCTTCATCTCTTGTTTTTTCTTCCACCTTCCCCCTTTGGTTATTCCGTCCGTGGATACGGATGCACAACCCTTTATTATATACTCCAGGTAAAACATAGAGGGAATCAAGCTCTACCACAACGTTGTATAGGTGTGCGTGCACTGTCATCTTGGATTTACTCCGTCAATGACGAAAAAAAAACTAAAGTAGAATGAGGGAGAGAGCGTGAGACAGAGAGACAGAAATACAAAGTACGAGAGAGAGAGAGAGAGAGAGAGAGAGAGCGGCGTCTGTAGAAAAAAAAAGAGAAAGTGAGATCGGAGATAGGACGAGATACTAAGGACGAGCATGGAGCTTGGCAGGCTCAGTTTAATCAGCTCGCTTTCAATTTTTCTATCCATCTCTCTCTATAAAAACACAAGTACATCATAGAGATCCTGGGAGTTCGTCACAACACTCGGAGCCGATCTCTTCCTCCTCCACCTACTCCTCCATCTCCTCATCCTCCTCCACCTCTCGCGATTGCCAACCCCGGAAAAATTTGCACATGCACGTACCCACACAAGTGGAGAAACGGGAGAGCCCGGCGGACCTGACGTAACGCAGAGTCCGCCTCGTCTACCCTCACAATGTTGTTTCCTATTAACGTACACATATTTTTTTTCTCTTCTTCCTCCTCAACACAAACCCCTTTCGACGGTCTGCACAAGGATAGAGCTTGTGAAAATCCGCCAGCATTACTCTTCTTTTCTCTTTCCGTCTCCCTCTACCTTTCTCTCTCTCCCTCTCTCTCTCTCTCTAAGTAACTCTTCCCTCCCTCCCTGCCATGGACGGGTTACAGGGGACAGAATAAAATTAGACAAACCCCTATATGATACAAGGTATGACAGGGAATCTATCTAACCACCTACTCAAAAGTTCCTCATCCCCTCACAAGTGAAGGGAAGAGTATGGGAGGAGGAAAAATTCCCTTTCCCCTAAATCCATGCCCAGACATTACATAAGTTATTCCCTCCCGGAGTTCCTAGGAGGAAGGAAAGAGGCTGAGAAAAAGGAGGGAGGAAATGCAAAGGGAGATGCATATTTTTCCACGTCTTCTCTTTTCTCTCCTTCCGCCTTTCTCTCTCTAAAGCCGTTGTTTCCCTCCCCAAACCATCACTTTCTCTCCCTCTCTCTCTCCCTTTTTCTCCCCGTCTCTCCCCGGCATTTGAGATATGTGCCGCCGTCCGTACCCCCACAATCGCGACTCAATTGGAGGGGAAGAAGCTAAATCAGTATGAGATTATAGCACGCCTCCTACTACTAATCCTCTTAAGAAACCTCCCATCAGGCTTATACATACTTGAAAATCAAAAGGGAAGATAAACAAAAAGATTTGCATAGTTACAATTAGTAGTGGAGACGAAGGATTTTCTTTCTTGAAGTCAAACATGTTCTCTCAAAGTCTCTCTGTCTTTTCTCCTTTCTACCCCCGAAAAAAAAAGTCTTTCTAAAACCAGCCTTTCAACCCATCTCCAAAACACACATGCTCTCCTACTGCACTTCATCCCTTCTGGTGTCTTCCTACAAAGATAGGGCGAAAAAAAGACAAAGAAGAGATAGAAAGAATAAGGCAAGAAGGACGGGGATAGTAAAAGAGGGAGGATAGGGAGCCCTGTCGTCAAATTACAATAAGAAGAATGAGAAAAAGATAGTCTTCCTACGGAGCTACTTGAGAGATGTGAAGTGGAGCAACAACAACGGAGAGAGAGAAAAAAAAACAGGCGAAAAAAATTCTCTTGGAAGATTCTTGGAAGGAAAAAGGACATACATGAGTAGTACCAAAAAGCTCATGAGTATACACATAGTTTCCAAGATGCATACATTAATTGTATGCATGGGAGGGTACTCCCTCCATACGGACTTGCAAGTCTAATGAAGTTAGGATTTTAGGATTTATAAAGAGACGGAGATGAGAGTAACCACCCCATTTCATTTCCTCTTACCTCGCCCTTTCTAAATATTGCTCTCCCCCCCAGAAAAAAAACATCCACATATTTCCCTTTTCCTCTAACAACTAATAAAAGTCAAGGGAAGTGTATAGGGATTTGTACATGTATTTGTAGTCTAGTACCTCATTATAACCACACTAGGAGGTTCTATAAACAAAATGTCCCTCCTCCTCCTCCCCTCAAATGGTCACACACTCAAACATCCCTCACGTACATCCTGGTACGACCTCCTCATCAATCTCCTCCGCCTCTCCCCATCCAGAAGAAAAAAGGAGGGAAATAAGAAGCCCATCCAGAGAGAGAGAAAAGAGAGAAATAAGAAGCAGAAAAGAAACCGAACTGGAACTAAATCAAGTAATTCAATTTTGTATGTACCTAGCAACTATTTAACTACTAAATTTGCATCACAAATAACTTCCAATAAACCATGGATTTTTTTTCTCTCTATTTAATACTTCCTCAAACCCCCATCCTCATTTTTTTGGGGGTGGCAAGGGGTAAGACAAGAGGCTGAAGGGATGAGAGTGGTGACAGTCCGTGGAAGCTCCAAGTGTTTCTCTCGGCATGTCCTGTCCTTTAAACAAATTTATCAATTCCGTAGAGAGCCAAAACAAGAAGAGCAAGACAAAGTGTGTAAGTTATGTCCAGAAAGTAACAACTCTTTGTCTTCGTCTTCCTGCATTTCTTCTTCTTCACCTCCCAAGTCCTTATTTCCTCTCTCTCTCTCCCCCTTTTTTTTTTTACTTTCCTTTTCAGTATTGCTATTTTTTTTCTCCTATAAAAAGAGGACCCAGGATCCCCTGTATTAGTGTGGAGGTTGTCCCTCCACCCAAATGCATTACTTGTAAACACATATGCATAACTCTCATGAGAAAGAGGACAAATGGGCCAACTTTATCCCGGCCAGAGGTGCACGTACCACTTGTGTGTCTTTGTGCATATGTACATATTAACAAATTGCTGGAGCTCCTTCGATAGCAAAGAAAAAGGGGAAAAAAGTCTCAAAGTGACTAATACTACTATTTCTTTTTTTTTACCCCTCCTAACAGTCTCCTATAAGCATAGTAGTATACACATGCATCTAACTACTGCTATCGTGCTATTCACCCGACAATGATAACGACTTCTGCGACTATTATTATAAACAAGTAAAAAAAAACAAAAGAGAGGACTTGTGGGGGCCAAACCTTTCTTCTCAGTTGGTGGGGAAGGGGAAGGAAATTAGGGATGGAAATGAAATTCACCAAAAAGAAAATGAAGGGAAAAAGTTGCCAGTTAAAACACACATACATCAAGTCTCTTCAAAACACTTTTTTTTTTCTCTCTGCCTCACTTTCTCCATCGCTCTTTCTCTCCTTCTCTCTCTTTCCGTCGTTCTCCGCCGCTCCCGAAGCATACTTTATTTCCTTATTTCTCAGTCAGTCCCTGCATAAGTATAAATAAACAGAGCAGAGCCACAGATCGAAAAAGCCATGTAAAACTCCAGCAAATTCTCTTCCGCCGCTGCATTTATTAGCTTGTGAATTGGAAAATCTCATCATCAAAGTCTTGGTGCAGTGTGACAGAGGACACATGCCTTTCTCGGAACCACTTGAGTTTCCCTTCCTTTTTAATTTCCTTTACTTATTTCCTCTTTCCCTCGTCCCCTCTATCTACCCGTCCCTACAATCTCTTTTGACCAATTAACATCCTTATCCAGGAAAAATCGTCCTTCCAAAGCATTAATCCCCCAAAAAAATTGATAAAGGTCATTCCAACATCTTGTAAATAAGCTCTATTTTCCTGAGTGAAATTGTATTTCATGTATAGAGACGGGTTAAGGGAAAACCCCCAGACAAAATCGATAGTTAAAATCCATTTTCTTTCTTTTATGGAAATCATTGATTTTATTTTCTCCCTTCCAAATCATGACTTTTACACTAAACGTTATGACACAAAATGAGGCTAGTAACCACTTTTTTTTAACATGCATAAAATTAGTTTATTACCCCAACTACCATTTGAAAGTTTTTTTTTTCTGGTGAAAAATAGGGCATGAAGGAGGACATGAGTTCAGTTTGAAGGGTCTTTTTTTTTCGAGTATCTATATTTTACACACAGAAATATTTGTAAAATGTTCCTCCCCAAGTAAAATCTCCCCACAATTCCGTAGAATTCGCAACTTTCCCCAGGATTCCAATCAAAGTAGTAAAAACTATTTTTATTGCCAACGTCAGCGACATGTAATCACCCGCGATTACCCTCCAAGCTAACTTTCTCTGTCTCTCTCTGTCTCTCCTTCTTTCTCTATCTCTCTCTCTCTGTCTCGCCCTCTCTCTCTCTCTGTCCTTTCCCTCTCCTTCCGTGTACTTACCAACTTTACAAATATCCTCTTCCTCCGCCTCCTCCATCTCCCACGCTCCCCCATAGATAGAGAAGAGGATGAGGGTAAACTCCGAATTTTATGTACATATATAAAGAAAAAGATATGTAATAACCCATGCACATTTCCCCATATTACATAAACAGAGGGGAAATAAACAATTTCATGCATATCATCAGAGGTGGACTTTCCTGTCTCTCCATTCCCCCAGTTTCTCCCTTTCCCTCCTCCCATTTTCTTCTCTTTTCCCCTCCCTCCCCAGCAACTCCTATCCCCCCTTACCTTATCCCCTCCAGAAATCAATAAGAATCATCCTGCCCCCACCATTCAAATGCATCGTTTTGTACAGATTCCAGCAAGAAGGAAAAAGGAGATAAAAAACGATTTAAAAAATAACCATCAAAGAAAGTTTCCCATACATACTTCATTGTATCCGGGAGTTGGAGGAGGTAGGTAAAAGTAACAAAAAAAATGAAAGAGAATACAACATCCAAAGTAACTTCTTTGTAAAGGTAGGACGAAGAAATATTGAGGTAAACAGATGCAAACAATCAAGGAAAGAGAAGGACGGAAGGAGAGAGAGGAGAGAGGCTGAGGAATATCAAACAGCCCTCCAAACATCTCTCCAAATAAAAAAAAAAAAGCCCGGAAACTGAAGGAGTACAATAGAGGGCGAGAATCGGAGAAGAAGGAGAGAGATGAAGAAGAGAAAAGCAAACAACTTCCAATGCCTTCCACCTCATTGGAATCTCCAGCCATCTCTGATCCCAGTGTATAGTAGACACATTGGGAAAAATTCATTTCACGCAAAGCCCTCCATTTTCTCTCTATTTTCCCTCCCTTTTCCTTTCTTTTCCCTCCTTTTCTTTTTTTATTAGGTCTCCCTCCATTTTTTACATCGTTAACTCTCTCCTTCCCCCTCGGAAATTCATTCTGCCTTTCTCTCCCGTAACGCTCTCTCCCCAAGCCAAAATTCCTTCTAATTAAGTATAGTTGAGAATGCAAATGCAGTATAAGTAGAGGGGATCTCCAACAAAACGACAAGAAAACACACTTGTACAATAAGCCCTTTTTCCCAAACCCAATTCCCTCGAGCCACATGGAGGAGAACAGAGCACTCGTCAAGAGAGAGGGGAAAAAAGGAGGGGGTTGTAGGATACTATATTTCCTACTGCCCTCAATGTATTGTCTTCCCCCCGAATCCTCTGCTACAACGACTCGGGATCTCTTCCTTTCCCCTCCGCCCGTAGCTTTATTTCACCTCTTCTCTTCTTTTTTTTTCATATCCTTAAAAGCCATCTTCTGTATTATACCTATACATTATGTATAGGTATAACGTTTCCCCGTAATTATGTTGCCTCCCATTATCTCCTACTAAATGAAGCAAAAGACCACACGGTCGTAAAAGCAAAAAAAAAAAAAAAAATTCACCACTTAATTAAATCATCCAGCCTCACGACATTCTTTGTATTTGAACCTGTGTTGGAATGTCAGGGAATGTCAGGGAAATCCTTTTTTACTCAGTTCCAACCCCCTTTTTTTTTTAAAAATAGTAAGTCACCCTTTGAAAATCCCTTCAATTCCAACCGTGAACATCTGGGAGTTACACACGTCTGAGAAAAGAAGAAGGAAAAAGTGAATGCTTCAACACCCGCAAAAGGTCTAAGTAGTTAACATCAATGTGTTGTACCCAGAGAGTCCTTCCTTTTAAAGACAACCCCTATAACAAGGAATATCTTATCGGATATTTCGTCTTTCCCCGGGAAAAAAGGGAAATAATATTGGAGGTGCTGGGGGAACAACAGAACACACCAGGATTCCCTCCCGGAGAGTTCCTTTCCTCCAAAGAATTATAATTATTTATCAGTTAACATTTCCAAAATAGAAATACAGAAGAACAAGTTTTTGACGAGAACTTAATTGAATACTGGAAAGGCAGGCGTTATTAGCTCAATTTCGTTTCGTTGACGTGATCCCCCCCCTCTCTCTCTCTTTCAGGCTCTCTTTCCCTCCGTCTGTCTATTTCCCCCGCCCTATTCCTCCCCATCTTTCACTCTTTACTTCTCATTAAAATTTTATGAAAAAATTAAAAATTGCCCCGTTCTCTTTCTCCTGGCAGCCCCGCTCACCTTTCCTGTCCTAGCCACACCTACAGTACATGCATATGTAGATATGTGCCCACGTAAAAACTCTGGCCCGGAACTTGTATTATAAAATTCATGTCTTTAATACTCCTTTCCCTCCCAGCACCTGTGTGGGAGGAAGGGTTTTTGGAGAGGAGAGAGAGAGAGAGAGAGAAAATAAACTTAGAATTTTCAGGGAGAAAACTTGAATAGACAAAAAAAAAAACCTCACCACACATGCATAAGAATGGGAAGTGAAAGTTGGGAATTGTGCTCACGTAATATCACGCACGTACAATATCCCAACTAAAAATACCGTTAGAACGTGGTTTTTTCTTTACCTCATAAGAATAAAATGCTCTCACAAGGGAACAAGGAAGCTTTCCCTCCACTCCTTTCTTCCATTATTTATTGGAAACAGGTCAAAGTTGATTTCAATGTGATAAAAAAAAATCTCCAGGAATTCAATTCTCTATTTGATACGTGGAACAACAATATAACCATATGTTTTTTTCACGCACTCTCTCCCTCTTTCTCTCGCCCCCTCAACACATACACATTGTTACTTTCCGTATCACCCAGGGAATCTCCTGTCACATTATTCCCTGAACGTATTGACACAACTCTTAACCTCATACCTGTCTGGACTGAAACCACGAGAGATAAGGGAAAGAACAGAGAGTTGTCACCTTAAAAATGTGGCAATGTTCAGCCCCATTTGTCTTTCCTTAACAACCTAAAGAAATATATAAGAGTCTTGTCCCGCACATCTTTGCACACCACCTTACCTCTATCTCTCTCTCTCTCTCTCTCTCTCTCGCTTTCTCTCTCTTTCTCTCTCCCGCTTTCTCTCTCTTTCTCTCTCTCTCGCTTTCTCTCTCACTCCTTTCTCCCATTTTTTTGGCTCCCTCCTTCTCCGTTTCTCTTCTCTTTCCCTTCGCTCCCCACATTAATACCAGTAGCTGTACAGTATGTACCTATACATATATGTGCATGTGTACTACCACGCCCTATAAAATTTCTTCCCCAGCCTTTCCCTGCTACATACAAGCCTTAGTACACACATTAGGGTTGTGAAAAATCCTGGGGCATACTAAGGCGGAGCTAGTAGTAGTAGTAGTAGTAGTAGTAGTAGTAGTAGTAGTAGTAGTAATGCATTCAACCAACGACAATATCTTGAAAACTGAAATACTCTTTTCCCTTTCCCTTATACAAGGTGACAATAACCCACGATTAATTTTGCCCTGAAAGTGTCTCTTCACGCCACCATGTATTTCCCTAGACTTTCTCTCTCTCTCTCTCTCTCTCCCTCTCATACCATGCCAGGACAAACATAAACCGACCAAAACCCAGCATCGTCACCTACCTAACACAAGCACACAACGAGCATTAACTACAGACTCCAAATATTACTTATGGAAGCATATATTTCATCTCCATACGATCCCGTTTTTACATAATGTATCCTCTCGAGCTCCAGGCAATGCCAAGCTCTCAGAGAAAGCTCTTCCCCTTCTATCTCTCTCTCCCTCCGTGTCTCTGTCTTTCTCTCTCTAGCTCTCTCCCTCTCTGGCTCTCTTCCCTCGTCCCAGACACAATCCCTGGAATAGTACACAAGCTAGGCAAAGCATCGATCACGAGGAAGGAAAGGCATCGTAAATTAAGTACAAGGAAAGCTTTCAGACAAAATTTAAAATCTAATCAATTTTTATTTCTCAGCATTCCTTTCATGTTCACGTCCTCTCCTCTCCGCTGTCTCCTCTATCTCCCAATCAACTCCTCCAAGTCCCTTCCCCTCCCTTGTAGCAAGAGAATCATAAAGATACAGAGTAGAGAGAGAGAGATGGAGGGACAGAGACAGGAAAAGTGAGAGGGGAAAAAGAGAAGGCGGACGTAGAACAGTGAGGTAACAAAATAAAGAGATGCAAGGAATATGCGAACGAGCAACGTAAAGAAACACAAGATGAGTGCAGAGGAACGAGAAAAAGAGCAAGGTAAAGACTGGCAAGGGCGAGAGAGACAGAGTGGTTGAAGAAGGGAAGAGAGATAAAGGGAGAGGGAAGAGGAAAAGTCACATAATCATGATAGAATTATTTTAAAAGCAAAATGAATGGCCAGGAGAAGCTCTTCACCTCCTTCTCCTCCATATAGTAGAACTTTGAAGGAGAAAATAATGAGTAAATAGTAATACAGAACAAGGGAGAAGACGGACGATTATGATTCATCGACATTTTATAGGTCCCTATATATATTGTATATATACATAATTATATATAGATAGGTAAACCAAACATATACCTACACAATCCTTGAGAGTGGATGGAGAACGGATGGAGTGGTGCGAAGAAAGCACGGGAAAGGGAGCGAACGGGATCGACAAATGTGTCAATTTTACAGTGAATAGACAAGCACAGGAAATTATGGGACGGAGGAGACAGCAGTGGTCTCTTATTCGCTGATAATAGATTGAGAGATCCTAGCAGACGGTAAGCCTTGGGACGACAAGGGAAGGGAAAGAGTGCTCTTCTACAAGTAGATACTTACGAAGAAGAGGCTATAGAGAGAGAGAGGGAGAGAGCAACAGAGAGAAAGAGAGAGAGAGAGAGGGAGAGAGCAAAAGAGAGAGAGCAAAAGAGAGAAAGAGCGAGAGAGAAAGAAAGGGAGAGAGAGAGAGAGAGTGGGAGAGAGAAAGAATGTAAGTAAAAAAAAAAAGCAACATTTCTTTTCGTTCCTAGAAGTGTTCCCCCCTCCCCCATTTTACTACCAAGACTCTTCCATTTGTTCCTGCATCCAAGAAAGAAAACAAAAAAGTTTGATCAAAGGAACAAGAGAAGGAGAAGATGGAGGGAGTAAGAGTTGAAAATAGGCGTTAAAAGAGAGGGAAAAGTCGACAAGCTGATTTATCATTACTTCCATGTGAAAATGAGGGCGAAAGAGAGCGAGAGAGAGAGAGAGAGAGAAAGAGAGAGAAAGCGACAGCTTTAAAATATTCTCTTCCTCTTCCCCCGCCACCTCCTCGTACATTCTACATAATCATTATGATTATTTAACCCAAATCCAACATCATCGCTCCTTCCCTTCAGTGAGACGTGTATGTAATTACAAACAATGATTCTAATCCCAAAAGAATAATAACCCTTGACTTTTGTCATAGCTCTGCCACACCTCTCTCAACACAACATGAGCGCACATATGCAGGGGCACACTCCTACAGGCTGTCCATATACATATGAGAAGTCAAATGATAAATCTGATTGTGGTGCAAGGCTCTCTTCCTACATGGCTCCGACCTAAGTGGGGGGTCACGTACAGATTTAAAAATGATGAGAAATAATCTAACACACTCCCCACTCCGAATTTAACCCGGGCGATGAGATGAATGTGTGGAAGTTTCCTTGGAGGAAGATGGAAAGGAGGGCAAGAAATCCAGATCCATTCCCACTGAGTAACATATGCGGTTCAACCTTTCATGGGAGGAATAGGGTGAAAGGAGGGAGAAAGTAAAACGAGAAAAATGTGGGCACCTTTCTGAAGGAAAAAAAGTGAATAAAAATTATTCACCCATGCATACCTCCGTACCATTCTTGGCAGCTTCTTGGAAATCAGCTGGAAACCACTTTTAAAGGGTTGGAGAGGGAAGGAACGCTAATGAAAAATCTACACATTTCCGACGAGAAAAAAAATGAAGTGAGTGTGGACAGAAAAAAAAAGTTTTGCCAGGAGAGGAATATATTTTACCGAGAAAGCATTCAAGACTTTTTGTGAAATGAAATTCCCAATTTAAAACTAGTGTCTGAGTAATAATTACATTCACACCCACATACACACACAAAAAAAAAAGTGAGTTACGCAGTGAATTCACGCGTCAACGTGCACATCCATGTGCGAGAATTTGAAGATCAATAAAGCTATCTATTCCACAACCGTGAAATATTATGCCTACCTTTTCAACAACTCACATTTGAAAAAGAAAAGGCTTGGACAAAACACTGTATACAAACGACGACAGGCTCGATATACATACTTTGGGGTATCCTCTGCTCTTCATAACCCTTTTGTTTTCGGTCAACTTTCCGCCTCCTAATTCTGACTCCATCTACTTCCCTTTCACCCGCGCACCTTCTTTCTCTCCCCCCTCTCTCTCTCATTCTGTCAATATTCTCTCTCTTTCCGTTTCCCCTCCCCGCGCCTAATCAATACATTCTGTAAATATTGAACATAAATTCATAGATAAAATGAAGTGGAAAGTGCACAAGAAGAATACGCAGTGAGTTCTGGAGCACTATTTTCACGGTCTCTCCCAAAATTCTACCCCTCATTCTCATCTTCCTTCTGCGTCTTTTGAAATTTCCCTTTCACAATGTCTCTGAGAACGGGAATGATCTTTGAAGGGCAAAAAAAAAACAGAGAAGAATTGAAGAAAGAAGTGAGAATAAGGAAGAGAATTAGTTCCTTTTCCTATTCTTGTAAAAATCATAAAGAAAGTCCCTCCAACTTTTTTTCGTACAGAGGGAAGACGTTCACAATGGTTACTCAAGGTCTCTCTTTGTTCTGTCTTAAATACTTTCTCTCTCTCTCTCTCTTTCTCTCGCCGTCTCTCATTTCCTGTCTCATTTCATTTCCCTCATCCCTTCCCCAGCATTCCCCAACGAATCTACAGCACTGTGCACTGAGCACAATTTCGTGCGTCGAAGATTTTCCCAGGATGAAAAAAAAGGTATATAATATGTCAGGACAAATACTGGCACACACCTACACATAACTTAACAATAAGTTTAATAAATGCAAGAGCAGAAGCTCAGACCAGAGTAACTACATTGACAAAATACAAGGGGATAAAAATGAAGAATTGTCTGGATACTAACTCCTATCATGCCTACCACATGCACTCATTTGGGTGAAGAATTCCCTCTTCCGTCGCTGCCCTCCCCCCTTGAAAACCCCAGGACGACGACGTGGTTTACACTCAAGAATATTTGCTCTCATCAACGTCAACAACATGACTTTTGTCTTTGTCACATTAAAATCTTACTCAATTATACTGTTTATACATTTTCTCTACCCTTCCTCTCTCGTGACGACAATTACCATAATTGCGTGTAACCTCATACAACTTTCAGTAAACATGACAGTGCACGGGAGTGCGTTGCACATATTCTCCCTTGAAAGAAAGCCTTTATGTATATACGTTCTTTGGATTACACACAAGCGTCTTTTTTCTACTCTCACGCACAAATTTCCATACCTACATAAGACACGTGCACATATAAAGGTCATGGCTCCAAGACGGTGTAAGTCTATTTGGCGTTTTAAGTCCATTCCATTTTCCGGAGCATTTCCTCATCATGTATTCTAACAAAGAAAATTTATTTTGTGAATCATTTAAAATTTCTTTCCAACTTGGACCACTCGAAAAGAGATCAAAAACGTTTCCTTCGAGTGCATTTATTCCCCGAAAAAAATCTCCATTTTGAACAATTTGAACCTTCCCCGTTTCGGAACTATACCCTTCATCGGTAGCTCTAAAGTTTGCATCACTTTAAACAAATTATACACATACGGGAACCTATACTTACAAAGTCCATCTTCTATCAATTTCTCCCTGTGTTTTTGCAACTGCTTTTTGTTTTGGAGGTGGGGTGGGGGGAGCTTTTCGGATTTCAGGGAGAACAAGTTGAGCAGACACACATAGCTGAAAAGTTGTGGAGGCTTTTTTTGGGGGTTTGAACGCTTCCACGGACACGAATAATACGTTTATGCCAGCAAGGACAAAGAATATCATGGACTAGGCAGACACTTGCTTTCACCAGGCTCCTACAAAAAGCAACATGCAGAATGTACATGTATACATACTTTCACAGCATCTCTTTCTCTAATACCATCCTCCTCTCCCCTTGAAGGGGGGAAAAAAAACTTCACACACCCGGAGGGTTGTCGACGCCGGCGACTATAGAACACAGTCAAATCGAGAAAATGAGAGTGAGAGAAAGAGTTGGAGGGAAAGATAGAGGATTTTGGAGAAAAGTACACACTTTTACTGGCATTAGTCCCTTCACGTAACACAAATATGTGTTACAACGTCACTCTGCTTCCTCTCTTACACTCGCTCAGCCTTCTATTTCCGTCTCTCAGTTTCTCTTTCTCTCTCTCTCTCTTTTTCACTCCCTCGCCCATCCCAACATTCTCCAGCCCCAGCAGCTGCAAACGGGAGCAGAAAGAGAGAGAGAGAGAGAGGGAGAAAGAAACGTGTTTAAAAACCTACAAATCTAGTGAACGTCTGAGCATGTATAAACTCTCCAAATGGACGGACCATGAGTATTTGTTGTCTTCAGTGGACGTGAAAAAAGACTATGGAGACGCGCTGGGGAGTGTAATTTCTCAATTCACTACTCATGTAATTCTGTCGTCCCTCCAGAATAAATTTCTTCTCCCTCCCCCTCCACACACAATCCCTTTTTCTCTTCTTCCTTCAACTCCTTCAACTCCATTGTTTTCTCACACCCATCAAACTTTGAATATTCGCAGCCCTGAGTGCGACCTTGTTTTTGGGGGTGTAACCCTTTTCCACGCAAAATACAGCTGATATTCCATTCTATAAAATGTATGATGTAAAGACGAGATTCGAGGGGGAAAAAAGGGTAGAATGACGGAAAGGGGATTCTCCAACCGACGAATAGGACAAGGTCTAGTACTTCTTTTCAACATCCCCATATAGCGGCGACTTTACAATTAGTTCCCTTTTCCGGCATTCCTTCCATTTGTAATGCTACAACAACCACTGTCCCTGATGCGCTTGGTCCCACAAGTAGAAAGTGGCGATAATAGGAGAACAGACGGGAAAAATAGAGTTTTGAGGCAGAACCAGGCGGGGAGAGAGAGAGAGAGAAAGAAATGAAGGGCATGAGAGAAAGATAAAGGGGATAAAACGGAAGGGAAAAACGAGGGGATGGTGGCTAACGAAGTGTGCATATGTACCTAAGTCCACATAAGGCACGTAGAAGAGCCTCAGCTGGCTTAAAGTCTCTGTGAATTCTAGTGTCTAATTTTCTTATCTATCCCTGTGTACAAGGTGCCAAGAAACATTTTACCCACCACTCTCTCTAAACCCCTGTTTCTGCAACCTTGCTAAAACGGGAAATCCATGTATTCCCCTCCGAACTTGAACGAGATCGTTGAAAAAATTTCCCTTCCAGTTCCAGCAAGGATTAACCAAATTATGGTCAATTTTTCGCGTATAGTTCAAACATGACATTTGTTGGCATTTTCGTTTCTGCCACCAAAACTTGGGAATCAAAGTAAATTTCAAACTAATTAATCTTTATATACTTACACAAAACAATTTCTGGGCAAACGGTCGTTTTTGAAAAAACATTCTAGAATTAACCCTTTAACACATACCCAAATTACCAAATACACACATTAACCCTGTAACATAAACCCATATTTATTTTAATGAGTCACGGGTTGCAGAGGATTGGCCAATTATTGTCCCTACCATTGTTTTGACTTCTGTTTGGCCTCGTCAGGAACTCCGAAACAAAATTTAGGGCAGCACAAGCAAAGAAACGTGACATTCACATATTTTATGTCGGTACCAGAATTCACATTTACAGCTTTATCGCAATTAAATCCACTGAGGAGTGCTTTAATCGAGCTAGAATTAAATTTGATGCCAGAAACAATCCCTACACAAATGCGTTTTGTCCCTGGAGACAGAATCAAAACAATTTGGTCGACCATTCTGATTTTCGAACTTGATAAGAAAACCGCCATAACTTGACCATTATTAGTCAGATCGGAATAAAAAATATTTCCCCAGATCCGCAATAAAATGTTATTTACAAAACATGTTCACTTCGCTCTTCAATTGAGGAAACATCGAGCAAGGTGGTGGGGGTAAAACGTGTCTAGGTTCCCCACACATAGACTGTAATCCTTTGGAAATTGTAGAAAAGAACAGTATGCAAATATCATTTGACACATTCCACACACATAGAAGCACATAGAGAAACTTTAAGTCATGGACTTCAAAGGTTTTCTCCCCCGCTAATATTTCAGGGCGTACATACATACATGCATACGTCCCTGGGAAAGCATGATAGTAAAGCCCAATCCTCTCCACTAATAGTGCACTCAATTGAATAATAAACAGTAGAAAAAAAAAGGAAGGTACAGCCGGAAAAAAAAAAGAAGCTCACATACGTGAAGTCAAATCTATTCACATGCGACCGGCAATCCAACTCCCAGGCGACGTAATAATAAAGAATGAGAGAAAGAGAAGTAGAAGGAGGAGGAGAAAGCTGGAAGGAGAGAAAGTTACAGGGAAGGCAGGTTCGGGAACATATAGTGAAAGGGGGAAAGAAAGCGAAAAATAAGCAGGGAGAACAAGAACACAAAGGATGGAGTGAGACAGAAAATGTAGGAAGACAAGAAACAATGAACTGGGAGAAAATAGCATATTAAGTGAGGCCACCAAAAAGGGAAGGCAGAGAGAGAGAGAGAGAGAGAAAGAGAGAGAGAGAGAGAAAGCGACCTGTTCAAATCAACAAATACCCCTCGGAGTTCTCCCTTCCAATTCTTTGAATATCTTCAAACTTTTATGTCTCGATCAACATACTCCAATATTTATGCCGTCGATGGTTTATTCTTTCACCTACTACTCACATCCTTTCCAAACACATATAGATACACGTATACATATAGGGACGTGACATACATATGTTCATGGGTGGGACGTTACTCGGAGAAGACCCATTTTCCAAAATAAGTCCCAAGCCCGAGAGTCCTGTATGCCCATGAAACTACCATGACAATGGAGGCAGACACAGAATCGGAGCTGCATATATATAAGCCGGACTCACAATTAATAGTTAAAGATTTTTCCATTCTCTTTTACTTCCTTCCTTTCCATTGGACACAACACTACACCACTGTGAAGCCGTCTTCCTATTTCCTAAATACAAAAGGTCTTTTCTTTTCCCCATACCATTGTTCTTTCTTTCTCTCTCTCTCTCTCTCTCTTTATGTGTCTCTTCCTCTTCCAAGTGTATCTGCCAGCTAAAATAATCATGGAACATCATTAAATATTTAGGGATCCAGAGTGAAATTATAACGGCATTAGCGGTTACGACTATGGAGCATTATTTATCTCAAATCAATTTTTTGAAATGATTCCATGAGAGAAGAAAGAGAGAGAGAGAGAGACAGAGAGAGAGCCGACACTTTCCCCCATGGGTCTATTGAAGTTAGAATCACTTCCCCGTAATGGTCACACTGTGCTGGGAAGGAATCTCTTTAAGAGACCTTTCGATTACTATTATTACCTTCCACGTCTCTATCCCCCATAATATTTCTGTATACGAAATTGTGAGAGTATGTGGAACCTAAATGAAGAGGAGACAAGAGGATATATATATATCTATAAATATCTATATATTTACATAAAATCAATTTCCCACATTCTCTCCCGCTTTTCTATTTACGGAGGCACAAAAAGCTCCGCATGCATTGATAATTATTATTACTATATAGAAGCTGTTACTGTATGCGCCCGGAGCTCAATCACCTAGTGACAGAGGCGGGTGTGGGACCATTTGGAGACAATGGATCAAAAGAGCATTGAAGAAGAAAAAAACCCACCTCCTGCCCACCCTTGTATAAGTAGACTGAAAGGCACATACAAAGCCTTCATGATCTACGACTGCTACCACTTCACTAATGATGTTCAAGTACAACTTGTGTAAATATACATCCCCGTTCCACCCTCTCTATTTTGTCCACAACAAAAAAAGACATAGATGGCGAGATGGATAGTTAGACATAAAAGGTGATATACTTTGTCGTACAGGGGAAAGTTCTCATCTACGTTCACTCAATAAAAAAAAATGTATTTCTACGTAGAATTACAATGAATAGTAGGAGAAAGAAAAGAGGGAGAGAAAGAGAGATAAAAAAAAAGTTTGTGATCACATTCCCTCTACTACCACCATCACAGTTGGGGCAGTTAGTTGTACACAGTATAATAAGAGAAGTGACTCCTCACCACAATAAAGAGAAAAGGAGGGTGAGGGGGAAGTAAGAGAGAAAGCCAACGAGATAGAAAAACTACTACCATCACTATATACTCATACAAGAAAACGGATGGGAAGTCCACACACACAAAAAAATGGAAGAAAAGAAGAAAAAAATGAAGAACAGAGAAAACCACAAGATGGACAATATCTGCGAGTGGTTCTGCTCTTTTCCAGTTCTGCAGTACAAGTTGAAGTTAAAATATTATTTTTCATCCATGGCCTTATTTCTCTCCTCTTCCTTTCTTTCTCTCCACTCACTTTTTTCCTGGCATATGTATAGGGAGGGGGACAGAGACACAATGTGATGATATTCTTCCATGGCCCATCCTAACTTCAAAGTATTCACTGCTGTCGCCCCTTTTCTAATGTACTGTTTTGACGACAGTGACTTTGGGCAAGGGGGAAACGGAGAAAAAAGACAGTTTTTTCTCCCTCTTTTACTTTCTCCTTCTCTCTCTCTCTCTCTCTCGCTTTCTCCTTCCCTCTTTCTCTCTGCGGAGATTTTCAAAATGGCTTACATACCCTTATAAGATGAACGTCTGTACTGCACTATGTTTATGTATGAAAAAAAGTGACACTGTTGAGAGAGAAAAAAAGTTTCCTTTATTCCTTAGGTACTTTCTCTCATCTAAAAGAAGAAAAAAAATCATGTGATCGTATATGTAGTTTTTGTCCAAAGGAAGAACAAGAAGAAGAAGAGGGAAAAAAGATACTATAATATCTCCAGTTTTTGCCCTCCTGGCTTTGTCCATGTTTTTGTTGGAAGTGTGTATAAGCGTAATTTCCCAGTGTATTACTTTTTTTTTCTTCCAACCGTATTATTTTTCAAAGTCTCATAATCCTTATGAGTTTTTCTTTATGAATACGAGCACGAAGAGGGTTAGAAAAAAGTACAAAAGGGTAAACGTTGACAAGGGAGGGGAGGTGAAGAAGGAAGAGCACATTGTTACTCCTGCGAGTTTGGAGAAAAGAGAGCGGAGTCACACTATCGACACACGGGGAAGTTACCGTAACTTTAGGTGGTGGTGGGTGGAGAAAGAAAAAAAGGAAACTTTGTGTCACTTTTTCTTCTTTCTTGTTTTTTTTTTACTAAAGGAAGCGAAAAAAAAAGTTGAATAAAAAAACAAGCGTTATCAAGTCAATTCAAGTCAACTTTCTCATCATCTTCAGACTTGGTGGCAAGACGAATTGCGGAGTTTTTTTTATGACACCTTCCCAAAAAGTGTAATTTTTCAACCCACCCTCCTCCCCATATTCTTTTGCCCTGGGAGAAGAAGAAGTCTTTTTTTTTTGTGTTCTATTCTCTCACGGAAAAAAAATGTTTTCGGAGAGAAAAGTCTCTTTTATATATGTATACTTTAGTCCCTTAACACGTATATATGTACACTTTTGTGATTAAACTTTTTTTTGGAGTAAATTCCACATCTCTATCGTATTAGTATTCTCAACCTTGACTGGATAAAAGATCAACGATTCCAAGGATTCTCGTTTCGGCAGTGGAAATACTCCTGTGTATACATAAATACTCAAGTGTATAACTATGCAGTCACTGCTTAGGGAATACTTCCTATGCAAGTTACATATGTATACCCTATATAAGTTTGCTTTCTCCTGTCGGAACACAAACGAGAGAAAAAAAATTATCCCGTCCCCATCAATTATATCACCTAAGAGAGAGAGAGAGTGAGAGAAACCGCCGGAGAGAAAACAGTTTTTTCAAACTACGGAAATTGTGCGAGTAAATGAAGAGGAGAAAGAGAGAGAGTGCAGGAAGGCAAGTGAAAGAGGGAGATACTGAGGATAATAGGAAAGTGTGAAACAAAAAAAAGACGTCTTGCCCCAAGAAAACCTTGGAGCTTCCTTCCACCCCCACCAAGACTAACAACTCCCGAATGTAGTATGCATCGCTGGCAATTAAATTAAAAACTCAACACAGAACATAAAAAAGAGGAAATTTGAATTTCCACCATCCTTGCATCTTGCCGGGAGGAGAACAAAAGGAAACTTTTTTTTTACTAATCGAAAACACAAAGCACAAGGACGAAAGTGAGGGAAAGAGTGTTTTTCAACTATTAAATACTGTTCAACTTCAAAGACATTTTCTTTGCATTCCACTCTACTAACTTTCTCTTCTTTTTTATATTTTTTAAGGGGGGAAAAACAACAAACTAAGACCTTGCCACACGTGCCGGAATGTGCTCCTTACCACACCAATTCTTACTTAAGACTTTCCTAGGCAAAAACACAAATGCCCGTACACACAACTGTATACATTGCTAATATTCGTAGAGATGAAAGAGCAGAGAGGGAGGGAGGAAGAGAAGGAAAAAAAACTTGTGAAATTTTAAGACCCTCATCATTTTTAGATTGCTTTCAGGGCTTTCGTAACTCAAGAGTTTGTGAAAATAATAATTAATTAATTTTTCTCTGTCTCTCTTTTCCTCAAAAACAAGTTTGGGGGAAAAAAAGTATTAACAATTATCATAGCATCATGGAATTAGAGACGAGGAGAACGTTAAGTGGGACGAGGGTGAAAGAAAAACCAAATTGTTCTTCAAACACTTGTATGAAAGGAACACAAAGGTAGTGCACCGAACTAAATTTTCACATCCTGTGGGTCTTGAATGAAAAGTTTCATTTCCGTGGTGGTAGCTGTGTAGGAACAGTGAGAGAAAGGAAGAAAAAAAAGTAAAAACGAGCAGCAAATGTAGATACAGATCTTAAGCGTCCACACATTACAGCTCTCAGCTTTTTTTTTCCTTCCCTAGTCCCTACGGTCTGAAAATAATTACGCAATCCACCGTACAACCTTGTAAATGATAGCAGTTCTCCAGGGAAAAAAGTTGAGTGAGGTTGGAAATTACTACTCAAGTTCCCCTCACCCGACCCTTTTGAGAGAGTGAAAAGTATCTTGGCAAAGTATCTCAAAAAGTATCAAAATGGGGAACTGTGGGCAATTGGCAACATATGTATACATACATACACACCACTGTATGTTATATCTTATGTGGACAAGGGAAAGTAAGGAAAGGGAGAAAAAAAAATACTACCGTGCACCTTCGGTGTGCCAGAAAAAAAAGTGGACAGGAAGAAGTTTTGGGGATGAATAAAGGGGGAAAGCTTGACAGACAATGTGAAAATACGAAAATAGTACGAGGGAAACGCTCGTCCAGCCCGAACATTAATATCATCTGCAACCTGTCAAGTGCCTTATTCATGGGCGGGCACAGGCTATGCTGGAGGATACATGGGAGAAAAGTGTATCTGCCCCTCGGTAATAGAAAGGCATTTAGCAAATGATATAAACATCCACAAGCTCCCACAACTCTTGAAATGGACTTGAAAAAGCCTGAAATCTATGATCATGACAGATCTACTGCAGATCCTCACACTATCCTTTCACCCTCCTTTCACTCCCGGGGAACTTTGTGTACGGTACAAAACGCAACTCCTACCGACATCTACACGAGTCCTAATTTGTCAGGCACGGAATTCCTTGTTTTCACGGGCATATCTTCACAGAACCATACAAGCTTCCCACTATTCAAAAACATACCTTTTTGAATCTCTTACTTTTGTATGCTAAAGGCAAAGGCTCATAAAACGCTCATTTTTCGCAACATTTGATCAGGTTATTTCACAGCGCAACCTACAATTACTAATACTGTTTCATGAACGTGCTTATCACGTAGAGTGGAATGAGGATTTTCGTATATGTATATTATATTTAACATTTAAACCATTGCTTGTTGCAATAAACAAGAATGGGAGTTGGAAGTTAGTACTGAGTCAGGCCAGGATCGGTGGATGCGATTTATTAGTCAAGCGTGAACCAAATGGTTCTTTGATGCGGTACAATTAATCTCCAATGTTTACCAGTTGTTGCTTAGGGTAGAAACTTGTATTCAGATCAGACTGGTATTTTGAGTTCATAAAATCTGGCCCGTATTCTAGTAAGATGTTCCAACTTCCAACGCATTGTAAACTAAACTTGAACGACCATATTACGGTTTATTTACGGCTATTTAAGCTGCATCGGAAGATTCCAATCTTTTCATTTGGCGAATGTTTACGTGCAATGTTGTACAGACATTTACAAAATGTAACTGTAATCTCACTGAAAACTTGGGGAAATCAAACATGGTTTCGCTGGACAGTAATAAACCATCTCAATGACATTGATTTAGACACTAAATATCTTCTTCTGGTCGATAACCTAATTTATACTTTGGTAACACTTCAATCAATCAAGACATAATAAGATCAATACATGTAATTGCATATGTCTGTATATCTCTAGTTATCTTCAAGATTAACAAAACATTGTATCTACTATATTTTCATTAGAAAATGGATATATTTGTGTTCTTCTTGCGTAAACGTTACATGAGATGAACAAAACCCCACTACCTAAAGGATCGTATACTTCATTACATGGTATTGTGATACACATTGTATTATTGTATATCCCAACATAAGGCCAGAATAGCTTTCTCTAAACAATTATCAACCGTTCCTTGAGCTTGAAATAAATCGAGGTTGAAGCCAAAGGTTTCCCAAACGTCTACGCTGCGATACGAACAACAACAATCGGAAGATGAATTTGACAAAACTCCTAATGACTTCAACCTGGAAATATTTTTGTGGGACTCTGTTATGAATGACCATTTCCTGAAAGTTGCTTCCCCTCAAGTCCGTTATTTCCTATAACGTAGCATAAGAACTAAGAACTGCCCCATCCGATTCTTACTACCTATATTAATACAACAAAGCAGTATGCAAATCAGGTCTATTATCACAAGAAATAAAAGAGTGGAGCGGATTTTCCTCATAATTATCATCCAATATACTAACTCGCATGTTGCAGTAACAAAGTGGCATGATTTTCTAATTATTTCATAAATGTCTTGAACTTCTGTCTTCAAAAAGCCTATTGGTAGTTGTAAAAGTCGTACACAGCATCCTCAAAAGCATGCCAAACCCAGGTCCATTAGCTGCAGTTAAATTGCAGCAGTAACTTCCCACCCACATCCTCTTCCTCCTACGAATTTTCACCTGCAACCGTCATTAAGTTCATTGAAAGGAATACGACGATGTAGATATCTTGATAATTACTCTTGGTTTCCAAAACCCGCAAAGAAAGACGTGTCCCACCCATCTCTCGCCAATTGCCCTGTTAAAAGATTAAAAACTCAACAATGAGCCAATTATTCTCCGCAATGACCAATCAAAAGCAGCTGTTACAGTAGTCCCAGGAAAAGAACCAACCAAATACATCCATTTTTCATTCATCCGAGGTAAACGTTTTTAGTTTCTACATCGGAGAAACACCCAACAACAACCACCAATTGTATAGTAATGAACCTTAAGCTTTCAATGTCGACCTTCTTGATGGGGCACAATTTTCTTCGCAATTCCATATCTCACATTAACTTATTCCACCAACAAATGCATTTAAGTTGAAAGATCATTTCGTTCAAAGAACATTATATTTTAGAAGTAAAGTTACCTGGATTTTCCCCTCCCACTTTCCCATGTCGTAACCCGTAATGATTGCGGTAGTATTATCCGTGATTATATTTTGATCAGCTAAATATCCAGCCTTTTCTCCTCAAATCATGACCAGCCCGGGATTTTCTCAGTCTTCTTTTACATTAACCCTGCTTTGGCGATGAACACCGTTCAAGGAAATCCTTTAGAAACTTATAATGAGCAGCTCCAGTGTAAATTGGATTTAAATATGCTATTTAAAAGACAATTTTAATTATCTCCACCGTTTCACGCCTTCCTTTTTGGTTTATTTATTTCACAACTATTTAATGTTTAATTTTTAAGACTATGTTGAATTTATACAAAAATTATTTAATATCAAAATTGAAAATTTCCTTCCTTGTCTGGATCACAAGTTTGTCTGGAATGGAACAATTTTTCCTTCAATGGGGAAAATCCTCTTGATATTTATTTTTATGATAGAATTCCAGCCTTGGATTTTAATTCCACACAAGAGACGACATCTGGACAACTCTGGACAATTTAAAGGAAGAATCGAGGAACCGGAAGATTTTTTTCGACGGTCTGCTGGTTTGTTATATTTTCAAAGGCACCTCAAAAGCTATAAAGGCGCGAAATAATCCTTTCTGTATACACAAGAGATCCCTGCTGTTTTTCCGCTGGACAGGCACAAACACGTTTTTTGAGCCACGGTCGACGACAGCCAAATTGAGCGTATTTGGGCCGGGAAGTCGCATTTATCTCTTTGTCAGTGAGAAGTGTGAAGGTGAAGGGGACGGTCAAGACGAGAAAAAAAATATTTACTTGTTCCAGTTTACCGTTTCTCACTTTTTCTTGGTATACATTGTTTGATTGTTTACTCTTTCATTTCAGACCTTTTTTTTATGTCCTAAATTCCGTAGGTCGTATTTGTTTATTGTTTTGGTATTTACTTTTATCAGTGATCCTCTTGCAGGTGGTGCTTCAAAATACGTGATTTACGAAAATACTGGATTTTTTAATGAGCCGTACCTGAGTTGTCATTTGTGGTGGATATTAATTTTCTTACCTTAAGTTACCTGGGACCGTTAATTGATCGTTGAAAGGCGAGTCGTACGACGTCATGGCGAACGAAGTGGAACTTCCCCGTGACATGCCCTTCAGGTAATTAAATTTATAGTTTCTCATTTATTCATCCAACAGCATTCAGATTGCCGTGGTATAAGTCCAAGTCAATCAGGTGACCAGTGAGGCCAGTAACCACTTCAAGGCTTTATAGTGGATATTTAATGTCAGCTGCTTTCCTTTGTGGTAAATACGCTTAGTATGTTGTAGACGTATTGACAGTTAACACGCTTGAATGACTTTGACAATGTTGCCGTTCCTGTAACAATGACATGAAGTTGAAAATGAAGTTGTCCGCCGTCCCTGTACAAGAATGCTAAGTGTCATGCTCTCTGCAATAATCATATTATGCTCTTGACTCCGACATAAGTAGATGCGTAATTACACGCATGTGAAGTGTTAATTGTGGTTATGATTATGTTGACGACGTTGTGATGATTGATTTTTTACCATAGAGCCGGTGTCTGCGTAAATTATGCGGAAGTAAAGGCTGTATTTTAACATGATATTCCTTTGTTCGTAGGGCTGAATATGCAAAGAGCGGCCGGGCGAAATGTAAAGGTTGTTCTGTTGAAATTCCGAAAGGGGACTTACGATTGGCGATTATGACGAAGGTAAAGCTCAATGCTCATTTAAGAGAAACTGGTCCGTATACCGAAGCCACCGAATTGCGTGTTTAAGTTGTTCTTAATGTCATTTATGTGGAACGATTAACGTTACAGTCGCGCTTCTTCGATGGAATGCAAGCATCTTGGTTTCACTTTGATTGCTTCCGAGCTCGTGCAAAGCCCAAAAGTGTGGGTGATATTTCACATTTTGAGAGTTTGCGTTGGGATGATCAGAAGAAAATAGAAAAAATTGTTGGTAAGGATGCAGAGCACACCAAGGTAATGGTGTGCTGCAGACTGACAATGAGTTATAAAATATTTGTATCATAATATTGGCACTTGTTAAAAAACCGACTGAATTATTTTTGCTATCTAGGCATTGGTGGAGCAGGAGAAGCCAAGCAAGGAGGGAAGAAAGCAGGAAAAGCAGATTGGATGATTGAGTACGCTAAAAGTAGTCGATCCGTATGTCCTGCTTGTGAGAATAAAATTGACAAACAGGTTATGCGTATTGGGAAAAAAGACTACGAGTCGGATGCTGCGTTGCAGTATGGTCCTTTGGTAAATAAAAACTAAAGTTGTATGGATATTAAAGCCATGTATGCATGGAGCTGAATTACATATTTTGCTGAGGCTTGCAAAGTTTAGCTTCAACTGAAATGCATTTTTGGTATTGATAGTTTCGTTGGCATCATGTTAGCTGTTTTATCAAAGTAAGGGAGGAGTTAGAATTTTTCGCGTCCGGCAAGACCTTACCTGGCTTTCGTGATCTGGAAAAAGAGGATAAGAAATCTATCGAGTCGCAAATCCCGGAAATTAAGACAGCGTGAGTCTTTCACATAAGTCTGGAGTCCACTCGTTAGAGCACATGATTTCAAAATATGTTATGTTTATTTAAACAATTCAGCGGTAAGAGGAAACTGAGCGAAAACGGAGAAGTTGCTGCAAAGAAGATAAAGACGGAGAACGGTAGCGGTGATGATCGCTCTCATGAAAAGTTGATTGAAAAGCAAAATAAGGCGATGTATAAAATTCGTGATTCTATTAAAGAAGCTCATGAAGAAAAGGAAGTGACCAAGTCTGATTTGGAACTTATTTTCAGGTAAGTCGTCGGGAGTTTATGCACGTGTTCATTGCAATAACTTTGAAACGGTTTTTTTTTATTCATGGGCCTCATCTGTTTTTAGGACGAACAAGCAAGACATTCCAGTCGGACCAGACCAGGTAAAGAAACCTTGTAAAAAGGTTTTGTGTTTGTGTTCTTATATAATACGTATATGTTCGTTCAGGGTAGCACGTATTGATTTTTTTTTAAATATTGATATTGATGGGGTGCACTACAATATTTTCAATATGACCTATCAATAATCGATATCAATATTAATTTTTAGTAAGTAATTAATGTGAAATTGATTGAAGTCTGGGAACTTCGAAACGCTAAGTGTACAAGTAGGAAAGGCAACGAATCTATTTTCTGAAGGAGCAACTGCAAAATGAATTTATTATTCTTCTTGAGCATCCTCAAATTCTAGCTCCGACACGCTAGACACAAACGAATTCGCAGTGACATAACTGGTAACGCTGCTACAGCCGAACTCGGCCTCACTTCGTACTACCACTAGGGTTTCGGTGTTAGAATCTTGATCCTCACAGCCGAACTCGGCCTCACTTTGTACTTTCACTAGGGTTTCGGTGCCAGCATCTTGATTCTCACAGCCGAACTCGGCCTCACTTCGTACTCCCACTAGGGTTACTAGGCCCACTAGGGTCACTAGCTGCTCGGTAGAAACTTCGTCAGTGTTGTCCATTGCAACTTGCGCCGAATTCGGACGTTTGACACGTA